>JANHOG010000045.1:0-34673 GCA_027627325.1 Phlebia brevispora
CCTCGACAGCGGGGTTGACAGGCGTCATGCTCCTCGTCGACGACGGCGTGGGCGACGTAGGCGCCTTCTTCGGTGCAGTGATAGGCTTGTCGGATGTGACCCATTCGGACTGCTCAACCTGACCACCAGAGCGCCAAATAGCAAGCTCTGCCTCGAGCGCGGCAATGTACTTCTGAAATCCACTGTTCGCAGCCTGTGCCTTTGCCAAAAGTGCCTTCAGCTCCAATGGCGAAAGCTCCGCGTTGACACGTGCAGTGTTCTTGATAGACTTGGCACGGATACCGAAACGCAAAGTCGACAACGTCTCAGACTCGTTATATGATGAGGGAGAGCAGTTGATGATGAGTGTCGTGCGCGAGTTACCACCGAGAGATTCTTGAAGGATACGCGTAAGTTTCGAATCACGGTAAGGAACGTGTTTCGCCTGACATACATATCAGTTTTTGCGACGTGTATCGGTAACTATCTCTACAGTACTTACTTTGCCGTCCGTCAGAGCGTTAATGACCATTCCGAGAGCGGACAGAGACTTGTTAATCTTCTTGGCTTCCTCGAGTGTCTGTCCAGAAGCGCCGGTCTTCCCGACCTTCTCTGAACCGGCGAGATCCACAAGATACAAATTTCCAGTCTTCTGCGCACCGGTCTCGGTGTTCTTCTGATTGATTGTTATGAGGAAGATAGAGTGTGAACGAGAACTTTCAGCGTTCATGTCTAGCGTAACCATTGTCAAACGATGTTGAGATGAAGTAGAGGATGCTCATGAACTCACTAGTTGCTGATACTACACGAGCATTACCGCCCTGTCGCATGATCTCGTACACCTCACGAGCACTGCTGACGTAGTAGTCTGACAGGTTCTTCACGTATACACCTTTCGACTTCTCTTCGTGGACTTGAAGGTTATCATTCTGGGCTGTGAACCAGTCACTTGTGAGCAACTACTGCGCAGCTGTAGTACGCTCTGGACGTACGGCATAGCAAGTCTCTAATTCGTTCAAGATAGATCTCCATGTATGACACTTTCACGAGGTATTCTAGATGGGCGTCGGACTCTACGATAGATTGGAAGATCTGTTCTGTTATTCGGGGTATAAGACCTTTCAAATCTGGGGAATCTATGTCTGCGCCCTGTATGCATGGTCAGGTTGCGTCGCGTCAGGCCAAAGCCAAGTCATCACGTACCATCATGGTAAATGTCTTTCCACTACCAGTTTGCCCATATGCAAAAATTGTTCCATTGTATCCATCCAATACATCTGTCAGTTATGAGTTAGTGCCTCTCTAATGTCGGAGGCAAGGCATGGGACGCCCACCCTTTACGATACTGAGGAATGCGTCAGAACGTGAACAGTGTCGTCAAACAGACGGCGACTTACTCCTTGACACCATAGTCGAACACTTCATGCTGCTTCGTACCTGGAGGAAAGACGCGATCGAACGTGAATCCGTCCTTCTCCGGCCCTGCCATCACTTGCGCAGAGCGCATACGAACGGACTTGAGGTTCTCATCGAACTCGACGACGATCTCTCCTCCTTCCCGAGTCTCTATGGCGTTTGGCGGTCGAAAGCTTGCATGATCATGAGGATGGTGTGCTTAGACGATGCGCTAGCGGTCGCGACTCACCGACATACGACCTTGATGTTCGTTGACGAGGATGAAGCCATCGTGTCGGTGGGCAGTGTAGCGTATGCAAATGCAGAAAAGAGAGTCCGTGAGACCTACGCCCCGTGAAGGGCGCGTAATGAGGGTGTTATACGCCTTGCGAGAGCGTGTCTAGGAAGAGAAGAGAACGACCTGACGGAAGTGCTGAAAGAGTGAGGCTCAGGTCAGAGGGTCGGCCTTCTAAATACGGCCACGGGGCGGTTGTCTGGGCTCGAAGGCCACCGTCGTCAAGCCTCTTTGTCCTCTAGTCTCAAATATTACGTGCGCAGTCTCGACAAATGTATGGATACACTATTCATTCGTTGTTACAGGAGGAGAACGACAAAAAATATGGTAAAATGTCCGACCACGATTACAGGAAATGTTGTACAATCCGTGACTACTCGTCGTCGCTCCCATAATTAATGGGAGCGTTGGCAGTCCTGCTCGACGAAGCAGCCTGCCGCGGCGCACCTGCCTGCCGTTCTGCTGCGTCTGCTGCATCAATCCATTCCGAGTAAATATCAATAGGTTCTGTCAGGTCTGGGATAGATTGGTCGTTGGACTTTGTAAGCTGGGCAGTACGGTGAGGGAAACACTATGGCGCACGGTTGACTTTACTCTGATATCGCTGGTCGCAAACCTTGCAGAAGAGCTGTGCGATACCCTCTTTTCTGTCCATACGAACGGTCACAGACTTGTCATGGTGGCAGAAGAGACATGTGAAGGCGGTTTCTGTACGCTTAACATCAGTAATGTTCGTATACGCACACAGAGGATGGTACATACCCAGGGGTTCCCGCTTCTTGGGTCCTTGCGGTTTTCTCGTTGATTTTTTTCGTTTGCCCATGGCGGATAGCGAGGAAGAGTAAGCAGTGGCATGTTGGATCCTATAGCCTTGGCCAGTACAGTCTGCATATGGAATTTTGTTCTCACAATCCCGTGACAAACACGGTCACAGTCGAATCCGTTGAATCGCGTCGCGGTCGACTTTGCGTTTCTCCGTCGTCGTGCTCTCCAGTGGCGGGACATCCTTCGCGTCTTCCTCTGTCTCAGAGGCCCGGTCAAATTATCTTTATCGATGGCCACTCGCCGTACGCTTCCTCACAGAGGTGCTCGACCCACCTACTCCAGCGCACAACCTCCACAAGCGGGCAGCAGCAGACCAAGATCTGTACTCACGAAATCCAACGCTTCTCAGCGCTCTGGGCTATCGACACCCGTAGAGGAGACCTTTCAACAACCCCCGCCTCCTCCATCTCAGCCTGAAAGGGTGCACAGCCTTCGAGACGATGGCGAGACAAACATACAAGTCGTCCTGCGTTGTAGGCGCCGGTCCGAACGCGAAATACAAGACAATTCCCCCATTATCGTCTCCACATCTGGTGCGCGCAGCACAGAACTCACAATACAAACTACATCGGCATCGAACAGCTTAGGGCTTGTCAGTCTTCCCGCCCCTCGGAAGTACCCCTTCGATGTCGTATTCGGCCCTGAGGCCGACCAGTCGATGATATATCAGGACGTTGTGAGCCCAATGCTTGATGAGATTATGAAGGGCTACAACTGTACGCTTTTTGCGTATGGCCAAACTGGTACCGGGAAGACGTGAGTAGTATTTTTCGTGCCCTTCACCTTTTACAGAATGAGCATCCTCAGATATACCATGCAAGGAGATCTCGAGCCCACGCCTATGGGCAACCCTTCTGCGGATGCGGGCATGATACCAAGAGTCCTTTTCCGCCTCTTCTCGAGGTTAGAAGAATCTGTCCCCGATTACAGCGTCAAGATATCTTTTGTCGAGCTTTATAACGAAGAACTACGCGATTTACTCGCACCAGAACTTGCTGCTCCCTTGGGCTCCATACAGCCTATGGGGATGGGTACAGGATCCAAAGAAAGTTCAGGCCTGAAGATTTTCGACGACTCCACTAAGAAGGGTGGTGTTTTCATCCAGGGTTTAGACGAGCGTCCTGTGAAGAGCGCGGAGGACGCACTCAAACTTTTGAAGAAAGGTAGTGAACGGAGGCAAATCGCGGCCACTAAGTTCAACGACCACTCAAGTCGCTCGCACTCTGTTTTCTCTGTTACTGTCCTTACGAAAGAGAAGTCAAGCGTGAAGGGCGACGACCTCCTCAAAGTCGGCAAGCTCAATCTCGTCGATCTTGCGGGATCGGAGAACATCGGACGGTCGGGAGCGGAGAACAAGCGTGCGAGGGAGGCAGGCATGATTAATCAGAGCTTGCTAACGCTTGGCCGAGTTATAAATGCCCTCGTCGACCGCTCTCCGCACGTTCCATATCGGTGGGTCCGACTGATATTTGGGACTCTTCAATTTGCTCATATGGTTCTATCAGAGAGTCTAAACTCACTCGCCTACTGCAGGACTCGCTGGGCGGACGCACTAAGACATGCATCATCGCCACCATCTCTCCGGCACGCTCCAACATGGAGGAGACCCTCTCGACCCTAGACTACGCGCTCCGAGCTAAGTCGATCAGGAATAGGCCTGAGGTCAATCAGCGCATGAGCAGGAACGCACTTATAAAGGAGTATGTTGCTGAGCTTGAGCGCCTTCAAGCCGATCTCTGCGCTGCATATGAGAAGGATGGGGTGTACTTTTCGCAGACAACCTGGAAACAGATGGCTGCTGAGCAGGAGCTCAAAGATACTGCATTGCAGGAGGCGCAGAAGAACGTGGAAATTCTGAAGAGTCAGCTGGCTCATTTGCAGGAGGAGTTCTCACAGAGTGTCATGCTGCTGGACAAGAGCAACACCGAGCTGAAGGAGACCAAGGAAAGATTGCAATCGAAGGAAGCAACACTTGAACTCACCGAAAGCCAGCTGAAGGTGACGAACCAGGCGTTAGAAGAAGAGATAGTAGTGCGAAAGGCCTTCCAGGAAAATGAAAGTGCACTTGACGGTGTAGCCACCGGTCTGAAGGACGTAGCTCAACAAAGTGTCCAGGATCTTGGCAGACTGTTCGGAAAGCTTGGTGAATATTTATCGTTCATTTCATGATACTGTACTGACGATTGCCTAACAGAGCGCAAAACAACTGTCTTCACCTCTAACGTCCAAGCCGTCTCTGCACACACCCGCAAGATTAGCACAGAAGCTCGCGAGTTCACCTCCAAGCTCGACGACTTCGTCAAGGTCTCCAACCAACACGTCATTAACATTCGGACGGAGGGAGAGCAGTACCGGACCAAAGAGCTCGAAGCTTTGGCCGGATTCTCTGCAAGGCTCGACCAGCAGTTGGAGAAACTTCAAGAAAGCCTCAAGCTGGTACAGGCGAAGGATGCAGTGGTCGATGAAGCCATGGAGTCCGTTAAGACAACCGTTGAGGAGACCCAGGAGGGTATCAAGAGCTCGTTCGGTAATTGGGCTGAGACTTTGCAGAGACACTGCGAAAATTCGTGTAAGGAGGCTGAGAAGTCGACCGCGGCTAGCTGCGCGATGGTGGGCATCATGCAACAGTTCTTATGGGCAGACGCGTTCTGATTACTCTATACAGGTGGAAAAAGCCTTCAAGTCGCTCAGTGCTATCACGGAGACCATCTTGGCGGAGGCTCAAGACTACATTGAGTCTGAGCGTAAGTCTTTGCAGGAGACGAAGGCGCTCGCCGATAGCACTTCCAAGGCGGAGATCTTGCGCCTCCAGCAACAGAACGCTCTACTAACCCGTCTGCTTGAGTCGGAAAGGGCGAAGGCTGAACGGGCCCAACAAGACCTACTGAACCGAATATCCGGTCTGCTTGGGAGCTTCGTTGCCGAACGAGACCGCAGCCTAAGGGAGGCGTTCTCCGAGATGACGGACAGCAACACTGCAGCCGAGGCGGGCATGGTCAGATTGGGCAAGGACCAGGGCGAGCGGTTGGACGCTGTCGTCGACAAGGGCAGGGAGTGGAGTTCTACCTTGACCAAGAAGGGGGGCGAGCTGAAGCGGACGCGCGACGGCGCCTTCAAGGTAAAGTTCAGCCTCATCGGTAGTGCTCAGTGCTCATGTTTCAGCAGACCATTGGCAATGCCTCCAGCACTATGCGGGAGAATTTGTCCAAAGTCCAGGGTGTTTTATCCACATCAATTCCTATATTTGCAAGCGACATCAACCGCCGTATTCAAGCGTCTAACGCAGCCTATGCGGAGGGTGAGCCGCGTTCCTTCTTTGTCGTCTACGTTGGTTAATAATTTAATGTAGCGAATGAGGGTATGTCGCGGGCAAAGAGGGCTCGGATTGAGGCCACCGATACAATGGTAGCAGACAGCCAGTCGGGCTATCGTTATATGCAACGAGGCATCTCAACAACTTCTCGCAATGCGGAACTCATGACTGGACAAATCCTTTCAGAGGTGTGTATAGACGGACCCTCGATCAAGCTGTCATTAACCAAAGTTCTGTTAGACTTCTGGTCTTTCACGTGTGATAGACAATCACAACAGAGCGGCGGCAGCGCATCTCTCGGAAATTTACCAGACAACGCAAGCGCTGGCCGACCAGGGTACCAGAGAGGACATGCCCACTGGAATGACACCTCGCAGACGAGCATGGGAGATTACAGATCAGTGGACTCTGACGAAAAGCCGGGATACGATTCTCAAGGAATGGAAGCAGATCTCGAATTCCGCATCGTCCTCGTCCTCGTCCTCGATCTCATCACGAAGTGAGGGGTCCATGTTTGAACATGCCCCAGTTCCAGAAGAAGACGAGTCGGAAGCGGAGAGTGTCGCCGCCATGACAGATGGCGAGGCGTCAGAAGCCCTGAGCCAGGCGGACGAGCACGATGAGACAATCCGAGTGGCGTCGCCGCCAGTGGCAAAACCAAGAGCCGCGTCCTCATCATCGACAACTTCCTCACTCTCTTCCCAACCACCCCCAATACCGGAACCGAAGAAACCAACGACATCCCTGCGGTCAGGTTTGCCAACGCGCGGAACGCTGACCGAGCGACCTACGAATATCCTCGCTAGAGCTTCGCGCCGACTACGAAGATGAAAGAGAGAACTTGTACAATATAAGATTATCTAACTGGGATTCCGGCATTGTATAATGGCCGCAAGGGTCTGAGATACCTTGTTACACTTTCCATCAATAATGATTTTATCCGCAACTTCCTACGCGCTTTGAAGCGTTAAACACTATACCGCCAAGGTGAGATTCTGCGCCATATTTAACATGCTCTAGCGTATGCTAGCTCCTCCGAATGTTGATTCGTGCTAATAGCCCTTCGTCAACAGCATCGACACAGAGAGGGCTAATTGTAGCATTTGTCTCACTATCGGAACGACTACCTCGCTTGACATGCGTACTCGCACGGTGTATCGCACTGTACTGTAATCGAGAGAAGGAGACGACGCCGCGACATTGTCTGGTGCTGATGGTATTCAGCTAACTTTGTCGGTTGTGAAACCAGCGCGCAGGCTTACAGCATGAGCGAACAATATGTCAGCTGCTCAGCACATGCGTAGAGGCTTAGTGAGCTATGTACGCTCCGAGATCGGGATGAACTTGGACGCTGGGGGCGATGGTGTTGTTGTGGCGAGGCTTCATTCGAACGTTTCTTCTTGCCTCCGTCTTTCGGTATATGGATGGAAAGAATAGTGCGGGTATTCGAAAGCGTGGTAGCTATATTTCCACCATTCTTTTTTGTTGATCAGTGCATTCAGAACACCCACCATGTCATGCATACGGCTTCAGTCCATGAAGCTACATACACTCCATCAGATACGTGGTATTCAACGGTGCAAATAATGCTTTTTTGGCATCAGCCGCGTTGATTTTATTTCTCACTCTCGAGAAGTGAAGCCGCATGGGTACTATACAGCGGTATCCTGTACTTCATCCGGAGCCTATAGCCAGCCTGAGTGGGGCGTTACTCGTCAATGAAACGGCCAGGTTGCGCTTAAGAATTAGTAGAACGATCCGGATCGTGGGATAAAAATGCACTATACACCCGTGATACACTGCGGTCGTGTATGTTTCCATGTCTGGGATATCTTTAACAATTCGAATTAGAATTCGAACTAGCTGCCCGACGCTCACATCTTGAGACCTTGAGCTCCTGCACTAGTACTCCATCCTGAGGACGCTAGTCAGCCAGCCGAGATTAAGCCGAGCGCTGTACTTAGCTCCCGTACCTTACCAAAGCAGGGAATCCTCGGCCTACAGCCCCCTGTAAGGAAACTGTCTTTTCGGTGTCCTTCCGGCGTCGCCGGGAGGCTGCACTGCTCGCAATTGATATCATGTTCTCAGCTAGTCTTGGGGTTCAAGCAGTGAATTTATAGTGAAGTAGTTCTGCTACTATTCATGCCACGCCTACTTCTGATGTATAATCTAGGAAGCAATAGCAACGTCCGGATGCAATCCAGGATCTCAGAAGCTCCAGGCGTAATGATCTCATATCCTGCTGAGGAGCACTGTAGGTCCTACTGCTGTTTCAGACAAAGTTTCTGGGATCGCTGCAAGCGAGACACTGTGACACGTCCCGACAACTCGCTGCTACAGGAGCAGCCTCGAAGCTCTTGCAGTGCGCGCAGATATGGCGGCGAGCAGTCCGCTTTACGGACTGCGCCCTTTGATCTATGCCCTCCCGACATCGTTTCAATCACTTTTGCGCGTTTGACATGGGCCCTGCCAATGTGGGAAATGTCTCTTATTTCCTGCTTGAACTTCGCTGCGTCCGCCGGATTTATGGGCACACACCGCCCATGCCGCGTCTGCCGTCCGATGTGGCTTCTGCCCAAAATCCTAGGAGTTTACTGCTATGTCCTGCGCGCCTCTGGAATTGGATCCGTTCAACGTTCTAATATCGCGTTGCTTCTGGGATGCAGTGCATGAGGCAGGCATGCTACTGCAACATGGATTGAGTGGCACGACGCTCGAATTTAGAAAGCAACATGGCCGCCCATCGCTCGGATCAGTGTCCTGACCGTAAGCTCCTTACCATGACACAATCATGCCTCTAGCATAAGCCTCCCGGTCGGGCTGAGTATGTGGGTATATAAGCAATATGTGAGGTTTGTGGATTTTCATCGTCTCCTGGTCCTGATAACTCGTATCTTCACAACTGTCTTGGGACTTTCTTGAATCCCACTCACAATCTATCATGGGCACCACTGCGCACACTGATCCCGCCGAGATCAAAGAGGTACGTTTATCTTTTGCGCGTTGCAACAGACCTATGCTAATAGCTGGAGCGCATAGGTATATGCTCGTCTCGCGCGTACCTTCAAGTCGGGTAAAACCAGGCCTCTTGAATGGCGTCGCCGTCAGATCCTGCAACTAGCACACCTGTTGCAAGATAGCGGCAAAATGATTGAAGATAGCCTCCTCGCCGATCTCAGGAAGCCACGTCTAGAGAGTGCCGTCATAGAGGTTGCTACTGTGGTTCTGGCTTGCGTGAACGCAGTAGAACTTCTTGAGGAATGGAATAAGCCTGAGAAGCCGACAACAGTCGAATTTCGCAGTACTTGGGACGTCACCGTCTACAAGGAGCCGAAAGGTCTCGCACTCATGATCACGTAGGTTATGCCCATGACTGTTCTGAATATTACATTGACTTTGTTCTCAAGGCCATGGAACTACCCTTTCATTATCACATTTCTTCCTCTGATCGGAGCCATGGCAGCTGGCTGCCCTGCAGTAGTGAAGCCCTCCGAATTGTCACCGCACTCCTCAGCCACCATGGCGTCCCTCTTTGCCAAGTACTTGGACCCTGACGCCTATGTCGTTGTGCAGGGTGGACCGGACATCGCAACAGAGCTGCTTGCGCTCCGGTGGGACCACATCTTCTTTACCGGGAGCGGTAGGGTAGGCCGCATCATTGCCGCCGCGGCAGCCAAACATGTCACGCCCCTTACCCTCGAGCTCGGTGGGAAGTGTCCGGTGATCATCGATTCCAGCTGCGATGTGGAGTTAGCTGCCAAGCGGACGCTCTACGGCAAAACGCAGAACGCAGGCCAGGTA
Organism: Phlebia brevispora; assembly: GCA_027627325.1. Taxonomy (NCBI): domain Eukaryota; kingdom Fungi; phylum Basidiomycota; class Agaricomycetes; order Polyporales; family Meruliaceae; genus Phlebicolorata; species Phlebicolorata brevispora. The sequence goes on from JANHOG010000045.1 coordinate 9,609, forward strand.
CGTCATAATCATCTCCATCACAAAAGGTTGTGATACTCAAGGGGTTACAGGTGTGTGTCGCTCCGGACTACGTCCTTGTCCATCGGGCGGTCAAACCTGCATTTGAGGCGGCCATACAGAAAGCGTACAACGAGATGTTCCCGAACGGAGTGTTCGGCTCGAATGTCGAATACTCTAAGATCATTAATCGCCCTCACATCGACCGCTTGGTCGATCTCATCAAGCGCACCAAGGGCAAGATCATCGTTGGAGGCGAGACTGAAGGGGACACGGTAACGCCGACAGTTGTGACTGACATTCAGCCAGACGATGCTCTAATGGAGGAGTGGGTTTCATGCTGTGGGTATTCCATCACATGATGCTAACTCTTGATTCCCAGCGAGGTCTTTGGGCCCATATTATCAATTATTGAGGTACAGAGCATGGACGAGGCGGTCGACTTCATCAGGTCAAGGTCTGTCGTCCCGAATCCCAAAGTCGCGATTCTTGACGTGTGTCTGACATAACAACATAGACCGTCTCCGCTCGCTGTGTATTGCTTCACTACGACTGAAGTCACAAAACAGAAATGTGAGTGGACTCCACAGATCATATATCTGCCTAGCTCATGACATATTTTGCAGTCCTTGGGGGCACCCAGAGTGGCTCGCTCATCCTGAACGACACCTTCATGCAGCTCAGCGGTACGTACCTAGACCCGGAGAACTATACCATCATCTCACAGCTGCACAGCGCAAGAAGCGCCTTTCGGAGGCAAAGGAGAGTCCGGATGTAGGTGTCGAAGGCGCGAATGAGTGGGCTCAATGCTAACAATTACTCAGATGGCTCGTACTTTGGCAAGAACAGCTTTGATAGCTTCGTACACCGCCGTACATACATCAACATGCCCCACGCGTAAGTTGCTCGGCGTTCCTATATGACTCAGGCTGACGCAGTTGTTGCAGCATGGAGCCGATGCTTGCCTTGCGGTATCCGCCATACACGGAGGAAGCCTACAAGATTCTGTCTGCTGGTGCTCACATTGAGATCCCTGCTGTTTAGTAAGGAATAAACATTCTCTCGTCTTCATCCAGAATGCTTGTAAATTAGACCGTTTAAATGGACTTGGACTTGCATTAGCATCCCAACTCGCGTCTCCTGCCCTTGTTACTTCCAAATTACTCGGCGCGTGGGGCTGCGAGGTTGCATATGTGATAGCAGACGGAGAAAATATTATTACTCTTCCACTGATGCTCTCAATTGACCCCGGGCTATTCTACGTTTGTCCTCTGGGCCATTCACGTATACATCCCCAAAAATCTCAAAGCGTCCACAAGAAACAAACGTCACTGGAAGTTCAATCTCTTGAGACTGATCGATGTCTACACGACCGACTGGGACGTCCATCAGGACGCCTTCGTACAGGATGTACTGAGCAGGGTCCATGGTGAAGTTCACGGTCAGGGTATGTTGTGATGCTATTCACGGCTGTCAGCTCAAATCATTGTGTGACGCAGAAGATTTACTGACGAGATAGGTTTGTTAGCTTGACCCGCAGGCACACAAACTCGTTCAAAGGAGGATAATACACGCCTCCCTCACATGAAAGGGAATCTGCACGACGCTCCGCGTCTGCATAGAGGCAAAGCGACATCTCAACGCGAACAGGCTCAACCCTCAGGGCGTCCAGCATGCGCTGCGTTAACCGCTGGCGTCGAAGAGAAAGGTCGCCATAACGGCTTCCGCCACTCTGTAGCATAGTTAGTGATGGGTCGAAGTCGCAACCAAACAAATGCTTGCCTCCTTCCAGTGACCGCGCACACGTTCGAATAGTGCTTCCCGATACCAGAAGAGCTCTCGCTGAGTCTTTTCCTCTTCATTGGAGAGGTTTGACTTCGCAACAACAAATTGTCGATCGGATAACGTAGGTATAGGTCTTGATATTTCTTCTTCTGTTAGGTGTATCTTGCGGATGGGAATAATAACCCTGTGATGCTTTCAATACACGTACAACGAATAAATCAGCTGTTCGCACCGTGATGTTGACCCTGGAGGGACAAAAGTCGTCAAGGACTCAGACTCAGTCGTAGCGTCTGCAACGGGGATGAGAATGCAGCTATGAGTAAAGCGAAGACACGCACCAGATTGCGCGCGCTCGAACTGGACTTCGAACGGGAGACCATAAGTGTTTCGAACCTCAACAGAGAACATGCACCAATCTGATGCTTGCTCGACTTCCAACAACAACTTGCGCGCACTAGACTCTGTCGAGTCAGTCTCCGCGTCGCTGAGCGAGGAAATGGTATCAGGTGAGTATGGTAGAATATCCATGCCTAGACATTCTAGCATGTGGTATACGGTGACCAGAATAGGATACGAGATCTGGCGGGTATGGAAGATGTTGGCAGGAGTTTCCAGTGTAGCTTTCGGTCGGTGGAAATGGGAGTAAGATACGTGGACCGTGCCACTTGTGCTGCAGGGACATGAGAGACGTCAATTGATGCCTACAGTACGACACTTACCACCCTACTTTACCGTAGCACTCTACGGTGACGACAACTTTCTCCCCAGGCTGGACTTCTTGTACATTCCGTTGGCTGTCCCACGTAAAGATCGGACGGTGAATGAGGTCATACTCCGTCTCATATGTCTCAAACACAGATAGGTGCCCCTCAGCGAGAGCGTGTTGCGCAGGAGCGATGGTGGAATCGTCGAACGTCAGGTGGATAAAATCTATAGGGAGAGCGGATATATTTTCCAGCGTGACGCGTATTGACGATCTGTGGAAGATGTAAATGTGAAATATGGCACATACGATGCACGGAGCTAACCTTTCCCCATCATACAACATGAGAGCGCCATGAGTCAAGGAAGTCCGACGTATTCGCAATAAGGGCTGCTGAGGTACAACTTTGCACTCGAGGAACCGGAGTGGAGTGGTGTGAGCAGTAGGTGCAGTAGAACTTATTCTCTTGGCTTGTCTCTCCCATGGCCGTGAGTCAAGTCCAGATCGCTTGAACCGTCCAGTCTCGCATTCAATGGCGCTCCATCGGCGAGAACGCTTAGTCTCCTCTTCTTCGGTCGAGGCAGGCAGGAGAAACTCTCGGGGAGCGCCCCCAGGTGCCTGCACTATGCATCCTCGTATTGTCAGTATTCCGGCCTCCAAGGCTGTCCCCGACATCGTCACTGGGTGATAGGAATTTGCAGGAATAGTCACTGCAATTGGTTTCGCCTCGATAGCTGCACCTGAAGTGCTATGAAAAAAAGGTATGAGTCGTGTCTGCGGATTATCTTCATGCTGATACTGACCTGAGCATGAGACTGGAAAGGTCCAAGTCGAAGATGAAAGGATTCCTGAGAGTTACCACCATCTCAAATGGCTCATTTTGCACCAATAGAGTACTGTTCTGCTAATATTGGGTATTAAGGACCGCAAACACAAAGCAAGCAGAAACTTACCTGCCCTGCTGACAATCTACGCGGATTATATAGGAACGGGTCTGTCATCCCAGTGAGTATGGGTGAGAAACTTGTATGTTCTTGCGACAGGAGTGATGTGGGCTTCTCTATTGGAAGACGAACCAGAGGAAGCCTGGTGAAAGGGGCATGATGAACATCAATAGTGGGTGTATAGTCACGGCACTTACGGCATGACCTCCACACTCACGACGGGACGTCCTGACCAATAGTCGACACATCGGTTGTCGCCTCTCCGTTTTGCGGTAGCCAGCGCTCTAGAAGCTGTGGTATACAAATGAAGCTGATCACTCTGGCTCATCACACGATATAGTGTTTTGAGTGCAGATAGACAAAATTGTGCAACGGAGGGGTAGTCTGTCAAGACCATTTTGTCAGAATAAGTATGATGGTGAACAATGGGAATCATACCAGGTAGAGATTCGGCGACAGCAATAGCCTCACGAACTATGCCAATCTGTAGTTCCGGCCAACCGTAAGGCTCTGCTAGTGCAGTAAATTCATCCTCGTCCTCATCCGTCGGGGAACCAGATACTCGGCGAGTAGCGTCCGTAACAAGCTTTACTGCCTCGAGGTCGATCCCGTGTACACGGCAAACGTACTTGACCACACGTAACACGCTCTCGTTACCCTGGCTGCTATCATTCGTTCGGATGCCGACACTGCTCTGGTTAGTGCCCACTCCAACGTCGACACCGTGTATGCCCAGACCCGCACCGGTGATTTTTGCGCCGCCACCCTCCTCTCTCGCACAGGCGACCAGGTCCATGACGCACCCCAGAACCTCGCGCAGGACGTATGCTTCCTTACGCTTGTATCCCAGAATACTGTACATGGCCCCCATGCTCTCCAGGATGGATATTCGCTCGCTTGCACCAAGATGAAGTAGCCATGGACCATGAGCTTGTGCGAGTGTATTGGAAATAGATGCACGAGTAATGCCTGTGATGATAGCATGTCGCTCAAGGGTATTGTACGATATGCGTTTTTTGACATTAGAACCACGGTTCTCTTCCTGAAGGGTTGCTGATAGCGCCGGTAGGCCAGATTGCAGCATAATGGTGAAGGCAAGCGGACCCCAGCCCTTAGCTGTCCATATAGCAAACAGCAGCGCTGTATGCTTCAACACAGCACGTGTATAGAACCAAGACACGAAAGGATAATTCCGTTCCTGGTCGGACGACGGTGAAGCTCTTTGGTACATGCTAGCAGCTTGAGCAATTTTCTCGGCTACGTCGGCCCACGGCTCTTTCTCATCGTCAGCGCCATTCTATACCTTAACGTCATCCACAAGGTCACCTTAGGGAGTGTTTCAGGACGCACCGCTTGCATGGACGACCATGCATCAAGGACTGGTATTGTCGCTAAGCCCTCCATCGCAGAAGCGTGCCAGACCAGATCTTGAGTGTTCTTCAAGAGCGCGACAGCCTCCCCGTACCTTCCAGAAAGTCAATATGCCGAATGGAAGCCCCCTATTAGATTCGACATACCATATAGAGGCATCCGTTGTGCGACCAGCGAGTAGGAAGAGGTCGCCGAGGACTTTGAACAACCGACCATGAGAGGAGACTGCACCGATAGCTGTCTGGCGTTTCTTCACGGCGTGATTGGGCAGACTTGCATGTCGGTACGGCGAAGTGGAAAGTCCTGGCCCTATTGATGAGTTTCGCTTTACAGATAGGGTCGAAGGTGTCATAGAACGAAGGATAGAACTGGCTGTGGGCAATTCTGGCTGGCTGTGCTGTATGGGCAGGGGCGGCAGGGAGGTTCGTGGATTACCATCCACGTCGAGAGGTTTTGGCATCTCTGACGGTGGAGGAAGAATTGGGAACAGTGTCGCATTTAGATACTCATTGCCAAGTGGGGTTTCCAAAGATTGCACCTGTCTTTACGTTAAGCGTCGGACTTGCGTTGGAAGTATGGAAGCGACAAAACTAACCACTGTTGCAAATTCTGCTAGTATATTTGAACATAGATCAGCAAGTAGAGTACCGACGTATAGTTTCTTGTTCCCCATCATGCCTGGGATAACTACTAGACCGGGCAGGTTTCCCAGATTGAGAGTAGTACTTCCGTCACTCTCTTCAAACACGAAACAATTATTGGCCAGAGGGAAGATTGCACCAGGAGGAAACATTTCGCTCATGGAAGCATTGAACTGGGCGAGGATGGAGGATAGAGAATCGCTTTGAGAACACGTCGCGATTCCGACTACACCTAACGGAAAGTCTGCAGGCCGAAAGAGAGATAGCGGAAGATGGGTAGTCGGCAAAGGGCGCAACGGGTAACTCAAGTGTATGTATCCAGTTGCCAAGGGTCCGGGCATGAATCGCGCTGCGCAGTTACATGGTCGGTCGTCCCAGCGTACAGGCATTCGAGTCGTGCTCACCTTTCTCCTCGCGAGTATCTGCCGGGATATCACCCAGACGGATATTTTCGAACGACCTAATTTCTTTGACCCAGTGGTCAAATGCAGCCCGCTTGATGTTCCCTACTGGGAGGAGAAGGATGCGGATATGGGCCAGGGATCCGAAGTCAAGAATATCCATGCTGCCAGTAAATCGCGTTAAGGCACCAGCCGGGGGACACTGTGTAGAGAACTGTGAGACGTGTATATGCCGGCCAGTGCCTTGTTCGCAGGTAGAGCTGGTGGTATGAGATGGACGAGTGCGACGCTGGTGACGATGTCGGCAGCGTAGGACGAAGGTGCCAGTCGCGGTCGAAGAGTTGGGCGCTTGAGTGACTATCATGCACACCACCATCTGGCGCGGTCGAGTCGGGTCGACGACCAGTATGTAATACCCGCCTCTATTGCCGAGACGTGCTCAGTTCCCCTTTACTTTGCTCATCGTCAACCATTACATTCAACACATGGTGAGTGCGTTCAGAGGGTTTCTGCGAGGCGGTCTGGCTGACGTTGTGCTCAGGCCATAAGCGACAAGTCGCTTGGACAGCTACTGCTGTCCTCCGCAGTGATAACTTTTGTGTATTACACAATTTGGACCCTCATACTCGTGAGCATTGACTGCTTCTCTAGTTACAATCCGGGCGTTGACACCTTCACAGCCATTCTTTGATGTGAGCAGTCCAATCCACGGTTGGTTCCCGTCGCGCGAGTGGGCTCTGCGCATACCCTCTCTCGCAATTGTACTTGGCATTTCCGCCATTGGTATCTTTGTGGGACACAGGGTGATAGCGTACAGGAGTCGTTATAATTAGCATCGTCCGACGCACGATGTGCTCACGCTCGAACAAGTTATGGTCCGCGAAGGGAGCGTGAAACTAATATCTTGACCATCTCAGCCCGCTATATATACCTACTCTCAATGTACATTACTCGCTTCAGTGGCTCCTAGCTGGATGGATACCTATGAAAACATTCAACACAACGTACACAGCGTACATAAGAGACCAATTATTGATGGGAGTATCCAGGTCGTCCTTCGCGCGTCCGCCTGCAAACGACTAGTCGTAGTCCGCTTCCTCCTGTTTGAAGACGGAGCTGTAGGCCAGGATCGTTCCATACACCAATCTGTAAGGTGTAAGTATCGTCACAAACTACAAGCATGTATGCGACGTACGCTCCGCCGATAATTGACATTGCGCAGGCACCCGGCCTGATGATATCGGAGTGTGTAAGTACAAGTGGGAGTGCAAATCCAGTCACGACCACTGTCGCCGTGATAAAGCGACCGAGGTCTATTGGTCCTGAGCCCTCGTAATCGGTTGTGAAGTCATCGTTTCCACAGTGGGAGAATATAGCGTTGGGTAGAGGTGCAAGAACAAACGTGAGGGCTTATAGTAATCTCTGTAAGCTTCAGAATATCCTGCAAAGCCTGAATGACGCACCAACGAGGAGAGGAAGCCAATTAGACCACAATGCGCATGAGAGGATGATCATCAAGAACCCAACAGCCAGGACGAAGGAGAGAAGAATAACAGCTGTGCTTCATGTCAGCCCAAAAAAATGCTCAATTATGATACAAACACACTCTTTATGCCAGCGTGCGTCGCCATGTTAAGCGGGTATGAAGAGGTCGTCGGTGGAGGTGAGCAGTAAGAGTGGACTGAACCCAGACGCTCCGTATAGGCGACGGCTGTGATAGGCGCTGGACCGCGGCGTAGCTAGCAATATCAAAACACCCGAGAAAAACGTTGAAGACAATGAAGAGTATGAAGTCGATTGTATTTGGGTAGGGATGGATGAGTGTACATACATCAGGCCATCATAGAGACACTCTGGTATCGAGTCTTGCAAATAAACTCGGTCTGTGTGCTGAATGACGCACTGCTTGTGGCTCAGTTGCAACTTCGAACGTAAATACGAATATCATTGTCCCCTCAGGCATCTAATGAGTTATGTCTCGGTGCGCATGAAGGCATAGAAAACCTCCATTAAGATACTGCTCTTCGTGTTCTATCTGTCCCACCCCTGGCCGGATCTTGGAGCTTAGCCGCTTCCATGAGAAGTTTTTCTTCAGCTACGATTTCCGCTGTAGCCTGGTCTACAAAGAAATCTACCCCAACGTCCGGAGGCGGCTCGTTGAGAGCACGGAGTGTTCGTGATATCTACAAGGTAATATGAGAAAAAGTAACTCGCTCTAGTATGGCGCCTACCTTCGACTCCACGCGCCCGTTGGATCGAAGACGATTCAGAAGCGCAATCTGCGAAGAAGACGCTAACGATAGGACAGAACGGAATTGGTGCAAGAATAAGAACAGATCTGCAACCGACGTCGAGACCAGCATCTACATACCGTCCGAGTTATCAATAAGTGACATGGATGCAAGAAGCAGGTACACACCAGTGAACTAGTCGCAAAGCCGTCGTGCTCTAGGGCAGTCAGCGCGGCTTCAAAGGGCGGCCATAGCTGATTCCATATAGATCTCGCGTTTCTGTCCTCGAGGTCCTCTCGATCCATGAATCCGCTCGTATCGAAGTCGTCGCTCTGGCCCTGAGCTACTTTACGAGCAAGGATCAACCACAACTTGATTGCGATGTATGCTCGACTGATGTCGACATCCTGTAGAGCCTGATAGTCGGGTGCTGCAGGCGTACCCGGGTTGAGCGACATGTAATACGCCCGAGAAAACTCCTGCAAGTTCTGCAGGAGTAGAGAGGCACATCTGCTGTTATCCATAGAAAGGGCGCCGAGGAGCATGACATTCCAAACACGAACGCTCAGAGGTCGGGCCTAACGAAAGATGAGACGAATATGCGACCGTTTCCGCTGACTACGCACTGAAAGATTTGTTATGATCTGCGAGTCCTGTTGCGCGACTTCGAGCACCATCTTCACAACTGCTTGAGCTGCAGAGAAGTCTTGTGGCGGGGCTTCAGGCGAACATCCGTGGTGGAAATAACGCAGCCCGTCGAATGCCAGTTCTGAGAGTTTTGCGGCTGGTACGTGCAATGTATCGGCGGTCTCTATCAGGGCCTATGCCATAAGATGAGCAGGATGTGCTGTCTCAACAATACCGATGCTTACCTCAGTCACAGCTGCAAGCGTAGGGGGTGTCATAGGTAATTTAGCATGCAGGGCATCCGCGAGCAGTTCGAAGACTACAGATGCATATATGTTGGAAGTGAAGGCTTGATCCCGAGGTACCTTGCGATACAGAGCTGCTGTCACTCGCAGAATACGAGTAAGGCTAGCAGGCGTGACGTAGAGCCTTACCAACGCAACTCGGAGGAGATTGTCAAGGTGCGACAGGAGATACTAATAATTACCCGTAAATCATCTTATCACCTAGAACAGCTGATTATCACTTACTCTGCTTTGTGATTTGTTATGCTGAATGAGATTGCAGCATATCACTAGAAGTGGACTTGCATCGAACATCCCTGGCGACTCCGAAGCCTTTCGTGCAACACCAAGCAAACTCGATCCGACGACTGGAAAGGGATGTGAGCGCTGATTAGACTTGAGAAGGAAGCTACCGGCACTTACGACCAAGGAGGTCTGCGCTATAGTGGGAATGATACACTATCTCCACGTACTGAGATAGATTTTCCACCAATAATTGGCAGGTTTCGGGCTCGCTCTCCGCAGCTCGAGACAACGTATCGCGTAGGAGAGTCTCGCGCAAAGGAACTTGATTGACGGCAGTAGCATTGGACTTTGCGTTGAACTCTAATACGTATCGCAGTACTTGAAAGAAGGGCTGGTCAAGCGTATTCTAAACACGAAGTCAGCGATAGGCCGCTTAGTCAACCACCCCAAATACCTTGAACAGCATATTCAGAACGCCGCTCATAGCGAATCTGAAAAGGGAAAGGACTCGTTGTTAATGAATCAAGCGTTGGGGAAGATAATGCGTTCTCACATTGCAAAGAGGGCTTCCATGAAAATCTTAGCCTGAACGACAAGTACGTCATCAGGTTTCTGCAAGTAGTTCAGCTGTATCATCAGGTTTGTGACCTCTTCAATGGCCTCGCTGGCAATGAGAAGAAATGGATCAATTGGATGATAGCTGACTGTACGTCTTGACCTACTGAATGAACTTGCCAGCGAAGTGCGGGAACCGCTTCACGAACACCTGGCAGATTGACAAAGCCAATTGTCTAATTTCATAGCTAACACAGTTGTCCTTCACTAGGTCAACTAAGGACCTCTTGACAGCTCTGCGGAGGTCCGGTTGCAGGTGTCGCAGAGGTTGGCTGTCGAAGTCGTGCTTTTGTAACGCAATCAATAGACACTTGACCAAGTTCTTGAGTGTCATGGGAGGCAGGGTTGAAAACTCTTGAATGTCCAGGAAGAGTCCGATGACGAGATCCAGGAATAATGATCCTACAAGCAATGCAGCTGGTGTGTCATCCTCGACGTTTGGCCCTCCCATAGCCGAACTCGCAAGGGAAAACGAATGCGGTGCATCCAATAAGAACATCAGGTCAGTGATGCAAGGGTAGGAGTATGCAGGTGCGCCGCTTGAGTCCTTGAACTGGATATGGAACGTGTGGCCACTGGATGACGGGACGGCTGTCACGTCTTGGTATCCAAATGTTCGTGCAAGTTGATCTTTGAGCCGGAGGAGGGTGAACAAGTCAACGCTAAGTCCGTCAGCGATCATTTTCAAACTGAGGGACAATAAGCCGATCTGTGGACGCGTCGATAAATGTCTACATTCGTATCACTGCGTCATCACTTACCCTGAGTATGGTTAATTCAGGATCAACTTCCACAATGTAAGACGGCTCTCTTGACGACAAGCCATACATAGACTGCAATGCCGGGTTACTCAACTTGGCAAAGGACAACAAAATTAGTAAACACGCACCAAATGAGCAGCCACAGCAGCATCCTCATCGTTTCCATTTTTCTCCATGAACTCATTGTCAAGCAAGGTTTCGATGATGGTTTCCCAACTCAAAACTGATCTGGTAGGTGAGTTTGTGACACAGCGACATCCTGAAGACTACATACCTCGCCATTTGGGGAAATGAGACCGCAATTGAAGCAGGAAACGGATCAACCTCACACGCTCTGAGACCGGTGCCTTGCTTAACGCTTCGTTCCAACATTTTGCTATAGCATCAAAATGTGCAGGCAGAAGGGTCTGTGACCAAGTGTCCACAGCCGTTCGTACTTCTTCCTACATGCTCTTCAATCATTTCATATCATAACAATTTGATCCGTGCACTCACCCGTTCATCGTCCCATACAGAGGAAAAGAAATAGTGGAAAACATCGATGACGTTAGGTCCCCACTGTCGGTCTTCCACAACAAAAGCAGGGCTGGTAACGTCCAATATGATCCTGAACAACCGTAAGACGGTCTCCAGCCTGACGAAGATCCGTCAGAGTGATAGAAATGAAAGCGCGAAGTTAAACTGGCCTTGTCTCCCAACTAGTGTCTTTGTTCAGCAGACCCGCTATCAAACGATGGAATGGCTGTGCGTCCACTACCAAGACTCTGATCAGCAGCGCGGGGCGAAGCATAGCCAGCTCTGGTAGCTGTATGCCATAGAATTCCCATGTACTATTAGGGTAGTGTGTTAGTAACGCAAGACAACAAGCAGGGACCTTGTTCACCATGCGCAGAGTGCAGCTTCGTTGCGCAGAATGAAGTTATCCACCTCATACGACTCCACTAAAGGTGTACCGTTGACAAATGCGTCGAGAAACTTTGCCACTAAACATGAAAGATCATCAAATTGCTGATCCACGTAAGACTTCAACACTGCCATGAGCTTTGCATCGACAATGATAGGGTCAGATAAAGTTGAGGCCCGCGACCCTACCTTCCGCCTGCAGTAGAATGAGAAAATATGTGCACACTGAGGAGAGCTATCTTACCTGGATGGCAGATGCATGACCTCCTCGTTCTGGATCATTTGGAGCTCGACCAAATGCTTTCGTTCGCACCCATATAAAAGCAAGCAGACTGCCAGAGATCTTCGAACAAAAACCAAGCTAGTCGATGAAATAAGAACTGCAGTTCTCGTCCGAGGTTTGGTTCGGCTTACACTTCACGAATATTCTCAGAAGCCCGGACGCTGTTAAGTATCTGCTGCGATAGATATGTGTGCAGCAGACTGATCATAGGTTGCAAGTCTAGTCTGCCAATGGGCCTCAAGTAGGCAGCGGCCAGTGCAGCGTCTACCAGCATCAAACAATGGGTGAGGCTAGCTTGGAACTTACTCGCTAGCACGGCGAATTGCATGAAGATTGGAATGGGAATATCGACGCCGGAGGTAGCGAAGAGATTGAGCCAATGCAAGCCACGCTCATAGCCACTCTTGGTGGTAGTGGCAAGATTCGTCATGACCTGCAACGGATTGATGTTGGCCAAAGACGATAGATCGCCCATAGTAAACCGTGAGTCAAGCACAAGGGTGTGACGTTGACTGCTATCTCCCTCGCGGGAGAATAAACGGAGGAGGGAGGGCAGTGGCTAGAAAAGAGTGAGTGGACCGCTCTGCTGAGTAGACGAAGTACTTACCTCGTGATTGTCCTCCAGTGTATCTGCACGTTCTAGCCATCTTTGAAACAGATCGTCGAACACCGTAAATACAATGTTCGCTTGACAGACTTTGACGATAGACCTGAGCACTCGATCGGTGACTGACACTTTCTCTTTCTACTACAAAAGTGAGCATGGGAACAGATGATAGAATATGTACATACCTCAATTTGCTGTTCACTACGCTCACCCAGGAATGCAACGTCCCAGTAGGCATGCTCCTCTGCGAACTCTGTCAACACATCGAACACTGTTGTAGCATAGCTTAGGATATCGTGATCATGCAGAGCTAGCATCCATGGAGCGACATATCGGCTCAGTAATGCCCTTCGAGTGGCGACATAATCTCCCCCATTACCCGGGGCACCGGTTGCTGTAGGGCGTCCCTGGGCTTCAGGAGGCCATGGCTGAGGTTCCCCCGAGCGAACGCCAGGTAAGTCCCGTCCTCTTGCTACATATGTCCGCAGGATTATAGCCAGATTGTTAGCCTGGCAGGGAAAAAGTAACGTCAGTTACGCAATGCCAGCGGGACAAAATCCTTACCTCAGATAGCACCCAACCTAGGATTGCCTTGGTAAGCCTGCGGAAAGTGTAGTCTGAGAGCATTCCATTGGGCCAAAAGCGGCGAATTAACAGCAGAAAGCCCAGCTCATTGACGGTTAGGTTAATGTCTGACAGACAAGCTTCTATTGAGGCTACAAGTGTTTCAACATCCGCTGAGATGTCAAACCCGAAGGGTAGCGGAAGGCAGCATCGCAATCGCTCCGGCTGGGGCGTATCGTCGAAAAGGGATGTCTGGGTATCCAAGCGCTGTAGCAATCCGAGGTGGTGGAGCAAAATAAGAAAGTGGCGGGCTGCAACGTCCGAGTGCATATTCAAGACATCCCCCAGCTGGTCCCGGAGATGGGCAAGAGTGACAACTTCCAAGGGATGAGCGGAGACGTCAGGACCATCGTCTTCTTGGTTGTTGAGCTGGCTAACGCTTAAGAGCTGCATGGATTCTGCCGGCCCGGATTCGTTGGGAAGCGCAGGGAGTTTCAAAGAGCTTGCTACAAAGGCTAGGATGTTCCAATCAAAAAAGACATGGCGATCCTGCGGGGCTGCTTCGTTCTCGGATAAGTAATCCCGGATAGTATTGGATATCGGGAGTTTCGCCTGAACAAGGTACGTTTCGTATAAGCGCACTAGCTCATGCAGCTCGAATTCTTCTATCTCTTCATCCTCATCCGGCTGATTAATAAGTTCCTCTGTGACAACAATGGAGCCGAGCGCGATGCCGTTCTCTAATAGCTGTAACTGCAGCCACAGGACCGCGTGATATACGGAGATTTCTTCGTGAGTGCGTTGATCTAGCTCAGACTCGGTAAAGATGACGTCACGGTAATGTTCGAGGAAGGACGAGCGTAATGATGCGTGGGAGATCGTCATGGACGCAGGATCCACTGTGGACGACCGACATCTTGGAAGTGCGTAATTTCGCGTTTTCGAGAGACAGGATGCATGAACGAATTGACGGCATGCGCTGCACTTGAGACCCTGCATGATGTATCCCCACAAAGGCTGATGGCAAAGGAAACAGAGAGACATGCTGAATATATTGACCATTCGGAAGATATGCTGTTCCCTGCGTACGAAGGAGGGTAGCCCGGTGCGAACATTTGTGAGGATATGACAGAAACGATGGACAGCGACTTTCTGAATGTCAACGTCTGTGTCGACGGAGTACTGGGTGAAGAAGCTGCCGTCGGGATAGTCATAACAATCAAAATGCACAGCGCACATACAGAAAGGGCATAAAATCCCGAAGCCTTCTATACGTTGGAAACAGATCCTACAATCGTATGGGGAGAGGCCTTCGAAGAACGACGGTTGTGTTTGACGGTCAAAACGCCATGGAACGAACTGGTGGGCATAAGGATGATCTTCGACCACGGTGCGCCTTGTGAGACTAGATCTGCGGTCCGCACGGTCGCGCATGTCAGAGTTTGTACTCGTGATAGGTTTGCTAAGCATAACATGGCCTACGGCTTTCGGCCAGTAAGTCGTCAAGATTGAGAGACCCGCGTACCGCACTTTCGATGTGTGGTAGGCGATGGCTTCAAGCAGGTCTAGGTACGCATCCGGCTTTCTCTGGATGAGTACACGGAAGAAACGATGGAAACGTTGGGTAGTCGGCCCGTCGTTGGAAGACAGGTCGACATACTCGAGTATCGAGGCCAGCAGGGGAGCGACGAGAGAGGAGAGGTAATAGACTGCTATGGATTGTTCAGGCGCTCTAGCTGACTGAGTCCCCGGGACTTCTGACGAAGTTGACCAACGTCTCCACTCCTTCGACCGGAAATTGGGATCCTCGTGGACCTCATCCACCATAATTGAAACGACCGGAGGCCGTGCAGTCTGGGGTTCGTCAAAGGTGGCATCTAGGATGATTTAAACTCTAAGATGGCTAGATTTGATGTAGAGAACTTACCGGTAGGGCTCTGGATTGTATCGCTTCCCTGTATTTTCAAGAGATTTTCCAACATTCCGCCTAGGACTCGCTCTTCAAAAAAGGCAAGTAAGCGGGCATGCATGCTAGGTCGAAACGTCTGAAAAGCCGGAAGGACAGCAAATCCGATATCGGAGACTATACGTGGTTCGTGTTGATGGGTATATATGAGCACCTGGGCTACATCAAGGGTAACTGACTGTAAAGCATTGGGGGGACGTCTCGGACTTGGTAACGAGACTTGGTATCTGCAGTCTTCTGTTACTACCGACGCAAGGATAGAAACGCATTGTGACAACAGCTCCGGGGCAGCAATGCTTTCCTCTCTTGTGGGGGATACTGACCGGGAACGGGAGCGGGAACGTCCGGCGTTTGAACTGCGTCGCCGTCGCCGCCTTGGTTTATCAAAAGAAATAGGACGTCCCTGCTTCTTTATAGCGTCTGCGCTATTAGGCGCATATAAGCACAATTCGAATACAAAGATAGTGTAGCACCCACTCTTCATAGAATATATCCCAACCTTGAGCAATGGAAATAGCTAACACGTCCTTCAACTGGATCATTAAGTCCAGGGTCATATCTGTATGAAATGCCAATTGATCTTCGTCCTCGTCATCGGTATCTTCAGGCTTCTCTGTTCCCCGGGGTCTGTTCTCCGCTGAACTCCCCGCCCCAGCAATGCTAGCAAATGAGCGTACGACAGCGCCTAATCCTCTCTCCACCTTAGAGGACTGTTCGTACAGTCCAGGCATTGCTGAGGGTGGCAAAGAGCGATGCTGTAGCTGGCTCAAGACATGTGCAAGAAGTTTACGGGATTCATGTCGTGCCCTCGCTGCGCCTGGTGGTATAGTAGGCCGACTCGAAGACTCCGATTGACCACCACTGCCACTAGGAAGGCGGAAGGAAGGCAGACCGCGTGAGGCGCTCCCAGATTGATCCCTCTTCGGGCTTTTAGGAGAGGGGCTTAGCTCTTGAGCTGAAGGAATTATACTGTATGATGCCGTTAGGTTTGTATCGACTCGGAGACCGGAATCGCGTTCTGCCATGTCTTGGGTATGATGACTCCAATGATGAGAGCAAAAGTGAGGTTATAAATACACGTTAATCCCGTGCGGTGAGGGTATCAATGTCTTGCGGCGTTTAGCAGAAAGAGAGCATCACAGTTCGTCGAACTTGAATCGCAGGATGAAGTTGAGAGCGCACACTGGCCGCGCAGCTGAGACTACTGATCGCCGCGTCGCGCTGAATCCAAAGCGAGGCTGACTAATCACACGCAACCGCCACGTGTTAAGCGCCGAAATGAGCTCACGCGTTCTGGGCGCCTCATAAATCACGGTTCTTTACTACCATTCACTTGATACCCCTACGATTGATACACCATGCCTCGGCGTGCACAAGCCTCGAGCTCAAAGAGCAGCAAGAAACTGAAGCAAAAATCGCTGGAAGCGTTCTTTCCTCCTAGTTCACCAATAACGGTGTCCTCGAGTCCCAGCCCCAGTTCCAGTCCGAGAGCATCGCGTCCTGAAACTACGACGCGTAAGAAGGAACATCGTGTCATGAAGAAACGCGGTGCAGACAAGCGAGGACGCGTAGCCGAAGATGGACTTCTTGAGACAGAAGACGATAATAACTCAAGCAGCGATCCAGGTGGCATCCGTTTCGAGTCCGATGCAGCGCCATCTCCGGAGTCAGACGAAGATGAAGCGAAGAATTCGCCCCGAAAGTCGAGTCTCTCTCAGAAGAAGAAACAGCGCAGGATGGCAGACAGCGAAGAGGAGCAGGAAGTGATTGAAATAGAGAGTAGTGACGACCAAGAAGTAGGGGTTCCGATTACATGGAAAGGAAAGTCCAAAGACGGTAAGCGTAGTCGAGCCAGGGTTCAAAGTGATTCAGACGAAGAACCACAACCTCGAAGACGGAAGTTGATTAAGGGAGTGCGACCGCCTACTCCAGAAGAGGACCTCATAGATGAGGTTGACGAGAGCAGTGCGTGCTTACCCCACTTCGAAGCTTTGCTGCGCTGACACTACCGATGAGCAGAAATCATTGATTCCCGTCTACGCAGCCGCGATAAGAAATCGTCGTATCTGAAAAACCTAGAGAAACTGAAGAGTGAGGGAGACATTCTTTACTGTGCGTGATGCTAGCCTAATCTCTGACCTCTCTAGAGAAGAAACGAGGAGAGAGTGTGGCTTCGGCGTCCTCAAAATCAGAAGCAGACTCGGACTCGGATGAATACGCTGCGCCCTTTTCGCACGCCAGGCCTGATAGCGAGGACAAAGACAACGACAATGGACCAGAAGAAGTCGAAGATGAAGAACTAAGCAGTTTCATTGAGGACGATGGGGATACAGTCTCACCAGCGTTACCCGCGGAATTCAGTATGAATACATATCAGGATCTGGTGCACCATTTCAAGATCATATGTCAACTTTTCGTCCATCTTGCTGTCCAGCAGCTCAAAAATCGCCGCGCGTTTATGGAACGGTCATTGAGAGGTGTGTCACGTACTGAGTGGTGATTCTGCGGGTCTGACGTATGATAGATGAATACTTCTTCATCCCTTTGCAAATTGCACGAAGGAAGATAGAAGGCATGCGGGATTCGTTGGTAGCTTCATCGGTCTGGCGGTCAAACTTCAAGAAGACACTTACAACATATCCGGAGTTTGAGACGATTGGGCTCGATTTCGCAATGCCCGGCTGCGATGCTTGTCGCCTCGGCGGACGCCTATCCACTCTGGTTGGCAGGGTCCGCGGAGAGCCTTATGACAGAACAACATTCCGAGTAAGCGGTTTGAAGCATGTGTTTGCCATCGTGTTTGTGTTCACGAAGCACTTCTAGCCTCTGAAGCGTGGTAACGAGTCGTCTGAATTGGACGACTCCAATGAGGGAGGTGATCGCAAGAAGAAAGAATTCCATTTGGGTCGATTCTGTGCCAAACGAACGCGGGTATGGCATTCGTTCACACACTGGGAGGTGCGTTGCCGAACATTCGCATAGAATTGTGGGGTTGAGTCAAGTGCTACTAGTACGCCCTGTTCAAAACTTTGTCGGGGGAAGTAGAAGAACTACGTCAGAGACAGGATGGAAAATCTCGCGTCTTCGTCCGCGTGGCCTATGCGGGTGGTACAGAACCTCCAGATGATTTGACAGATGGTGATAGAATTATGTCTTGGTTGGACGAACGCGGGATTATTGCCACCGAGTGGCAGAAGATAAAGAAGATGATGGAAGATGCTACTCATCTAGAGATCGCTGCCAAGCGGGGGGACGACGACTAGCTCTTCATTGTGGTATAGATATATTTTTGTTCTTGGTTTGTACTTTTGTAACTTATCCGAGGCGGTCATTGTATGATATCGAAATTTTGCGGATGAACTTCAAGTTGCGTCGCGCCGCGGGTACGCGCGCATGAGTCGAGTGCTATGCCCCCATTCGGGCGCCTACAACCTTGGTAGCTGACTTTGTGGTCCTCGACGCCCAACAACTGGATACTTTGCGCTGTACGACCAAAATTATCAATTTTGTTTGACGTTCTGCACGAATCATGTCGTATTATCCACCGACTGGCAGCACATATCCATATAGCGCATATCATCCGCAGGCGGCCGCTGCATACCATCCGGGAACCCCTGGAGCCTACCCTTCTTACCAGTACCCGGCGCAAGGGTATGGCGGAACTTGGCCTTATACGTACAGTTATTATCCGCCCCAGCAGCCTGCGCAACCTGCCGCGAGTACGTCCAGGGCAGCAACAGCAGCACCTGTCACAGCAGCTACCACTGCATCTACAACTACTACGACTGCGTCTGCAGCCCCTCCTGTGACGGCTACTGCACCAACTACAGCTGGAGCTACGGCAACAACGGCGACGACCACTGCAGTACAGCCTTCGACTGCCACTGTGCCCCCGTTGCAACGTACTTTCAGTACCACACAGTATACGTACCCATCATATCGGGAGTCTATTGGAAGTACATCCAGAGGATTCGGCAAGAAATCATCGTACAGGGGTCTGTTCACGAAAGAATGTACGTCGCAAATCTCGCTTTCCACCGAAAGGTTATCTCATTCATATTTGCAGTGCGAAACCTCATGTACGGGTTCGGCGATGACCGTAACCCCGCCAATGATACCGTTAATGTCATGGAAGAGATATTGATAGAATACATTATCGATGTTGTACGTCGTTCAGCGCCGTTTTCCTGCTTGCTTGCTCATAGCTCTTTGTTGCAGTGTCAGACTCGGGCAACTTTCCCCCGGTAAGAAATCGCGCCTCTCCATTGAAGATCTTCGTAGGGCGTTATCTAGGCCCGCAGATGCGAAGAAGCTGGCTCGAATGGAAGAGTTACTTTTCATGCAAGAGGACATTAAGAGGGCCCGTGCGCAGTTCGAGGAATCGGAGATGAACCAAGCGAGTTCATTCCAAACATAACGTAACAGACACTAGAGCTACACTGTAACGTACACATGTACAATGCCCTTCTTGGAGGATCAGAGAATCCTGCGGACATGTAACCCCACGCTCACGCTGCGGTGAAGTGCGAAGCTCGTCACCGACTCTCACAGTGAAGAGAATGAAAGACAGTGCTTCGTCACCCCGCCATTTGCGCATCCTGATCTTCACTGTCGCCGGGCTCTGGCGTCGAATGTGAGCCTTCTCGAACCTTGGCACGGAGAGCAGCACCTGAAAAGGAATGGTAAGCCTTCATGACAGATGGAACAAGAAGGACTGCGCACCTCCACTTTGAGCAAGCGGTTTTGCATAGCGTTGTAGCCATTCCTCGGACTCCCAAACTGGTGGCGCACGAGTCAGCCAGACAATTCAGCGAACATAGTGAGATACGGCTTACTAGCTTTGTTGCCTTGAGGCTGCAGTGGGATCTTAGTTGGCCGGGCAAGATTAACCCTGAGAACTTTGCCCCGCAGTTCGTTGAGATCCATGTTGTCAATGGCATCCTGCGCATCCGCAGGTGAGGAAAATGTCACAAATCCATATCCCTTGTGCTTCTCCTCTAGAAGAACATGTCATGAGGTGAAATAGGCTCGATAACGTCGCTCCCACCTGTCTGTCTGTTAGGGTCCGTCGAAGCAGGGGGAATCTGGACCTCAATGACATCTCCTGGAAAGGAAGGTCATTTAGGTAAGATGAGAGATAAGAAACTGAAGGACGTACCAAAGGTAGAAAAGGTTTCCAGCAGGACAGCCTCATCGACATCGTCGGCGATGTTGCCCACGAAGATGGTTTTCTTGGTCCTGGTTCCTTCCTCCATTGTTGGCGCCCATAATGCGTCGGGCAGGGTCAATCAGTCTGTTGTCTCCCACGACATGCGCGGTGCCGTGGGAGTGGGATGCCTATTTCAAGTTTAAACATGGCGCTTTGCCTGATAATCCATCTCCACGTGTATCGGGCGCTCTGCTAGAATTACCGCGGCCTCGGAACGCAGTTGCTCGGTGAACAGCGCCAGCGAACGCGTTGCAGCACATTGAGCACACTGCATGGGCTTATAACCTGCATGGCTGCGCAGATTCCTCGGCCGTGTGCACAATGTTCACTAGAATGTGGCGTATGTATAACGGCATTCTCCTTGCCCTGATTCATATGAAAGTAAGCCTGTGAGTGCCACGTCTGTTCTGGGTTGCAGCTTCACGTATGTTGCTTATGATCCCATCTATCATTCCACCCTACCAATGTACAGACGCGCTCCTGTACAACGAGAGACCACCGAGTACTCCGTTTTTCCATCCTTTATCCGCCCGCAAATATACCTGGGTGTGAATGTCATCACCAAATTCGTCTACGCTGTTTGCGTCGTCGTACCTTATCGGGTAAGTTTTTCAGAAGCTCCGTGTCTCTCATACAGACCAGATGTACTGCTGTGCGATGCCCGCAGGGTCATCGGCCGTGCCCACAGCCTTATGTGGTATGCATTTTCTCGCTGCCCCGGTCAGCAACTTGACCTCTTGCGGTGACTATTTCCGCACCGTGTTGCTACTCAAAGAAGCATTCCAATCACTTGCTTCGACTGGTCGCCTACCTATAAACAGCTTGTCCTTTCCTTTGGTGTTTCGACATATAAGCTTTAGGCCGACGCACGACTTATCATCATGCACACGTAGTCCCCGGAAGGAGCACCCTGGTCTTTCCACCCTCGGAGCCGCAGGGCCTGCAAGCGCGCTTAGATGGAATCAGACGACGAGTCTTTGCTTTCCCCCACCTCCTCGACGTCCTCCTTCGACGAAGATGATGTCAACGTGCGAATGGCACCCAACTGGTGTGCCTATCGACAACTCATTGAGAGCCGTGGCACGCGACTGGACACATGCGCTGACGTGAAGCAATGGTATCAGGACTACTGGGAAAGTCTTATCGCCCAGGGCTGCAAGGTGACGAGGGACCTCCCAGGATATACTCGAGCTTGTAGCTATAGCGATGAGAACGAACTTTGCAAGGATGCCGGCCTTGTCAGTGTTTCACTCTTCTAACACGCTTCGCACTGATAGATCGGCCCTGTAGCCTGATAACCTCTTTCGAGGAACGCACTGTGCGACCGGAAAGAAGGTCGTGATCAAGGCAGTTCACATATATAGCCGTGAATATGATACGGTGCGCTACCTGTCGAGTCCCCCATTAAGGAACCATCCGATGAATCATACGATACGTAAGTTCAAGCGAGCGCAGAGTATCCCCTGGTCGGCTGCTGACATCGGTATAGCCATATTGGACCTTATTGATGACGCCGCAAATAATCTGGGCTTTATCGTCATGGAAGAGTGGTCCCCACAGCTTGTTTCCGATGTACCGCGCACGCTCCGACTATTCCTTGGCGCTATCCGTCAGTGCATAGAAGTGCGATCGTTCTCACCATACCGCACATATACGGGAATACTCATGTTAATCTCACAGCACGCGGTGTTTATGCATGCCCATCATATGGCTCATCTTGATATCAGCATTCGCAATTTGCTAACGGACTACAGCTCGCATTACGCTTATATTGACTTCGAGACATGTCGCCGGTTCGACGGCATCCCTTCGCCACGCGTCAGAGGCGTCCGTGGAACAAACCTGCCTCCAGAACTCGAAAACGGCGAATACGCCGATCCTTATAAGGTTGACATTTGGGCGTTGGGCGTGCTTATCCTTCATGCAAGCGCAGTATGTGAACCATTTATTCCCTACGGTGCTTGTGACCTGACTCATCCAACAGTTGACCGGCTATGATGTGCCGGAGCTTAAAGCTCTCACACGTCCCATGCTGCATGAAGATTTCGAACGACGCCCTACCGCTTCCGCGGTGCTCAAAGTTTTCGATACCATAGTGGCTGGAATTAAAGAGAGTAGGCTACAGTCAACTAGTGTATACCACAGCAGTACTTAAGTTATTAACCGCTTTCGGACTCACTCTCGGACCTGCTCGTATGTCCATTGCGCTATCCATCGCATATTTAAAGTAGTATGGAGGGTATGTAGACTTGCAAATAGTAGTAGTACAACGCTATACAATAAACGAGAAGTGTCCATATATCACCCGGGGCCTGCATTGCTATCTGCGCTCGTCTCATTGGCAGCCTCTTCCAACTTTCTCCGCTTCCTCGCCAAGTATCTTTCCCTCGCACTTTGCACATCATCTGCCGTGTTTCGTTTGGTTACAATCCGGTTTATACTGTCTTGTTCCTCCCGCTCCTTCTCCTTGAGAATACGTTCCCGTTCCTGCTCCATCTGTACGGCAATTTCTCGAGCCCTGCGCTCGTTGATTTCTCGTCGACTTGCTGCGCTTCCCACGGCACGATGAGCTTGTACAGACTCCGTGGAACTACTTGCCTTCTTAGACAGGTGCAAGCCGAGTTTCCTAGTGTTCGGTGCCGAGAGGTTCAACCCCGCTGATAGCAGCTCACGCTTGTCGACGATCTGGTTGTCGTCATTGAGCTCGACCTCCTTGCCATGCTCACGAGCGATCTGAGCTAATTCCACATCCGACTTGGGCGTGAAATCGGGAGGTTTGATGATCGTGAGGTTAGGCATTTGTGGGCCTTTAACGGGTTTCTCTTGTGTCGCGGCCACTGTCTCATCGTGCTTCTGCTCAGACTCCTCTAATAATTTCTTGTAGAAGTGAGCCATGCCGGTCCCCATTCCCTTATTCTTCTTCCTCTCAAGCTCTGCGAGAAATCTTAGTATGGATTTTATAAGTAAGGGCCTACGATAACACACCTTCCCTCCGTTTTTCTTCCGCCTCCGCGAGTCTTACCTCCTCCATTTGATCCTTGTAGGCCTGCGTCACGAACGACTCCTTGTCCTTGAATTCATCTCCTTCCATCTCCCGTTCACGTTGAATCATCTTCTCTTCCGCTCGTAGATGATCTAGCCGCCTTGTCGCAGCGGCGTTGAGCAGACCACTGATATATTTTGGCTGTGATATCCGTAAGCATAGAAGTCCGGGTGACGAAATGCCTCGACATACCTTGCGCTCCTTAGTATCTATTTCCTTCTGCTCCTTTTGACGCTGCTTAGCTTCCTGCATCTTATCCCACACCTCATCGTACTCGAAGACTGTTGCGTCCACTTTCTTCTCTTCCTCCATACGCTTCTTCATGGCTTTCGACATCTCAACATTTTGGGCTACTAGCTGCTTGTTCACCGCAGGTTTCGATGGCCCTGCAGCGTGTGTAGCGTCAATCGGCTCGTCATCTTCGAGTGAAGCAAATACGACGGGCTTCTTGAGAGTAGGAGCCTCGCCGACTGGCTTTGCTGCTTTGGTTTTGGCATTCGCGAGAGAGAAGGAGACCTTCATGTTCGCGGAGAATGCCGACCGACGAGAGCCTTGATCAGGCGCGTTAACGTTGAGATAAGATTACAGTAAGTACTAAGATAAGATTAGATCGAAGCATGATGGGAAACTTCTCTGCGGACGCGACGGTCACATTTCTCGAGAACGTCCCGGAAATGGAAATTACACGCAATCCACGCCGTCCACGCCGCTTTATGCCGTCTCCGGGCCGGGTCCATGCCGGGTCTATGCCAGATCGTCCACGCCGTTCCTGCCACGTGAAGGTCGTTAGCGCCGCAACCAACGCGTCGCCGTCGTACCTTCTTCACCTATCCCCTCATCGGAGCTATTCGTTCGCAGCAATACCAGTGTCCTCACAGGCGCGCCGGCACATATTGCAACATCAAGACGCGATTGTACCGTGTTCCAAGTGTTGGGTCCTAAGGTGCGTAGTGGGTAGTAACTGTTCACCGGCAGCAGTAACGTTGCCCTTCCAGACGTGCTATATCGCATATTGCAATAGCTGAACGCGACTGTAATTTGCCGCAGACGTGTGCCACGAGGGTAATACGTCCGATAAGCGTTCTTAAGGTGTGTAGCCACGTAAAGGTCGTGAGTGCCGCAACCAACGCGTCGCCAAATGCCAGCGCATATATCGCATATTGCAATATCCGGACGTGATTGTAACTCGCCGCAGACGTGTGCCACGAGGGTAATACGTCTGATTCGCGGTGACTCAATAAGCGTTCCTAAGGTGTGTAGTGCGTAGTGGCTGTTCACTCATAGCAATAACACCACCTTCACCGACGTTAGTACCGAGCACATATTGCAACATCAAGACGCGATTGTATCTTATTCCAAGCGCTGGGCCCCAAGGTGCGTAGCGGGTAGTAACTGTTCCCCAGCAGCAGTAACATACGTGACTGTAACTTGCTGCAGGTGTGTGTCACGAAGGTAATATGTCTGATCTGCTGTTCATCCATAGCGATAACGTTGCCTTCACAGACGCACTATATTGCCGAATACTTATTGCAATATCAAGACACGATTGTACCTTGTCTCAAGAGCAGTAAGTGTGTGCCATCTCAAAATGTGGCTGTAACTTACTGTAAAGTAATAGGTGTGTGCTGTGACGATATTACAATAATACATTATTTGCACATACTTCTCACGGTACGTCTGCACCATTCTGACATTGTTCTCGCTCCATCCTGACACTGTTTTGCTGTCTACGCCAGGTTCTTGCTCGACATCTATCCTGTTCTGGCATCATCTCTGCTCTGTCTGTGCCGCATACCTGCCGCTACCACAACTTTCCACGGTATGTCTGCACCATTCTGGCACTGTTCTTGCTCCATCCTGGCACTGTTCTTGCTCCATCCTGAC
>JANHOG010000450.1:0-16247 GCA_027627325.1 Phlebia brevispora
AGGTAATACATTGCCCTGTCGTCGGTGCAGCCCTGCATCCAGTACGTTACTTTTCGCAGCAGCCTGTTCTTTGCCAGGAACGACGTGGGTTCGGGGATGCAGTCCGGTGTTCGTGCACTGAGTGTGTCCCACGTGACGCGCTCGCATCTGAGCGTGTTCAAGGTTGGCAGCGCTCTGACGAGCCAGACCAGGTGTGCAAGGCTCTTGAAGTGCATCCCGCACAACGTCAGCACGTGGAGGTTTCCGTTCAAGGCGGACGCCGGAGGGCGCCTGAGATACGGACGTTCCCATAGAACTCGCTCCCAATAGCTGTCTGGATGCATAGGGTCGACTGCACGGATTGATGAGCTCTGCAATACAGTGTCCAAGGCTCAGACGTACCTATCTCCTCTCCAGCGATGCCGTCGTTAGTCAGAGACACAGAGACCAGTCCGGTTCTACCAGCATAGACGAGCTTCAGCCGAGGTGGGAGGCCCGGAGAGGACATGAACGGAAGGATTATGTAGGCGAAGCAGAGGAGAGCACTGCGAGAGTCGAACATCAGCACGACAAATTGGAGGGCGTTGAGCGTGTCCAGCTGCTTATAAACTTCGGACCAGTTCAGCCCCGATATTTCAGGCCATCGACGTCCGTGCATATCGAACACAATGCATCGCACTCTTCGACGCTGTCGAATGCCCGCCCGAGGTGTAAGAACGGTTGTCATCGGCCCAATGACTGTAGTCAGAAAAAGAGTGAGGAGACGACATCACCGATGGAGCTATACACGCACCGATCGCATCCGCGTCGCGATATGACCGCCCGTCAATGTCCTTCCAAGCGTGCAGGATAGTCTGCAGTGTGTCTGCGTCATCTTGACTAAGGATGTCGTCCCTTGTTCGCCCAAGAAGTATATGGAACCAATGCATCGCCCTGTCATCCGTGCACTGCTGGGTGGAATACGTTACGGCCTCCGACGCATCGTCCCTTGCGAGGAAACATGTCGATGAAGGCGTTTGATCGATTCGTGTGTTCAGTCTGTCCCAAGTCACTCGAGTGCACGTCAGCTCGCGTAAAGACGGCATTTCCTTGACGAGCCGTAGAAGGTGTTCAAAGGTCTTGAAGTGCACACCAGAGAAGGCAATCTTTCGTATTCCTGAGGAAAACGATGGTAAGCGCCTCGGAAGCGAGCCGTGGACGCTGCATACGACTTCCGGCTTCGGCGGGAAAGGTCCTGTATTCCTGAGGGCGAGTGTGATGTCCTTCGCAGCGACGCTGAATTTTGGCAGCAGTCGAAGCGAGATGTTGTGTATCCACGGCGTGCGCAAGTTCTCGATAACATCCAGCTCGCCTTCTAGAGACCGCCCGAGACCGCCAGATAGAACATCGTCTTTGATCGTCACGAGTTGGATAAAATCCTCGCGGTCGCGTAGAATGATCCTCCTGAACATGACAGGCTGCAGCAAGTGGGCCCAGCGGCGGCAGACACAGAGCATTTGGTATAGATCGCGCCTCGTGCAGTCCACAAAGTTGCGAGAGCACTCAGCGCGGTCCTTGCACTGGTGATCACGAAAGCCTGGCGAGCCCGGGCCATCACATAACCCAAGGCTCAAGAACTTGAGAACGACGTCGTGAAGTTCCACTGGCATTTCTGTCGCGCTAGCACGCGTCTTCCATGTAGGGCGCTTGATCATAAGATCAGCTGGAAGTGGACAGATTGGCACCCTAATATCGCGAGGAAGTGTGAATGGTTCTCCTGATAAGATGAGCATACAGTGACGTACCTCGTCCACAGTAAAGGCCCAAGGTATTCATCTTGTGTGGCGATGTCCCGTTCCTGTCGTTCTCGGGGAGATGAAGAGAAGTTGAGAAGCCTGAGTGCTGTGGTAGTAGTAGTAGGCGGTGGCGCGCAGCTCACTAAATCAAGTCATATCAATGTCGGCCCTGCCCCAAGTTCAGATACGACGTACTCAGCCATGAGAATGAAGGTTGCGGTACAGCACCATCGTCTATAATCCCATATAGTTCACTAGTCCAGCAAACATCCTCGACTATATTTGTCGGAAATGTGGATGGGAAGCACCAAAAGCAATGCAAGGAAAATCTTAGTCCCTGGAACCTCTCGTCAAATTGCACGGAATATGCATGATGACAAAAGTACCGACATGAGATTGTTGGTCTTGATACCATCTGCACATAGGATCCAAGAGCATATGCATCTGATATATTTGAATGCAGTCCTCGCAGAGACACTCTAACAGGAGCACGACAGCATCTGGTCCCATGATCGACGATCCTAACGAAATTGCTCCTGTTAAGCAAAGACTGAGGTACGCCACATGAGACGTACTATGAGCATACACGTCGGCGTGCGGCAAGGCGGCAAAAAAACTGCAGCTCTGAGAAGCTGAACCCGCTTCGGAGGATCGTTTGTGACGATGACGGACGAGAAGGATACGTTTCTGCGCTATCCTAATCAGAAGGACCACTAAAATGATAAAATGCATGGACGTACCATAAAGACTTCTGAAAAAGGTGAGCTCCGACACAAATTTTGGCTAGCCTCAGTCTCTCCGAAAACACAGGCCCTGCAGATGTGCTGCAACAAGGAGGGCGAACCTCTTATCACAGGAGCTCGGGAATCTGGGTAGCGATGCTATGTGAGCGAGTGCGCGGAGATAAGAAGCGTGTAGACGAAATACCAGAAGAGTAGCTTGATGAATATTCTGTCCAGAGGAGCGGAGTTTCGAGAACCATATCCGTCTGTGATTCCAAGGATCGGTTCAGACGTAGTACACACTCCAAGGCGAGAGACAAGACTCGGATGCGAAGGACTGTACTAGTAAGTCAAGAGCTGTCGTTTATGCTGCTGGTTTCACAGTCATGTGTATGCATAGCCCCTCCGGTTCTCAGCACAGCATACACAGGAGCAGCTGACATTTGGGCGATGCAGGCAACGTGTATGTATGTTGCTTCCCACTAGATTGGGCATTAAAGATATTGCGATGCACTTTGTTTTGTTCTACCATGAGGCCCTCGCGTGTCGACGTCGTGTATCAAGTGAAGCTCATCGCTCGATAGGCGGCAATCCAGAGGGTTAAGCATACCAGGTAGCACGTATAAGCCATTGTGTTTCCTCTGAGAATCGCAGGCTAGCCGAATGACGGGGAATGCGAGATCATGTGGCAAAGAAATACGAGTACACAGTGTCGGTCGTGGAGGTTCCGGTCAAAACGGCGCGACGGGCGTGTATCAAAATGATGCGCCATCAATATGTGGGCGCGTGCCGTACGACCCTCAGGGCGGGGTTTCGCGGAGTTGCTGTCCGTTCTCTCAGCCACAGCGAGTCTCTTCTAACATCGCATCGCCGCTTTATTGATGGAGTGCCCTTATGATACTGCCTCTACATGCTGCACGTCCTACCTTGCAGATTGCTGGAACTTTGATGGATTGAACACACGTAAGGTGCAGGCTCCCGAGCTACCAGTCTTGCTAGACTCGGTTCAACATGCCTCTCACTCTCTCCTCAGACCATCCTTCGCGCACCATCTCTTCACGGCTCACTTGCCCGCTGCAGGGTATGCCACCAGCCACCGGAATACAGCTTCATTATACACCGTGTCGTACCTGCGCGTCGTAGCTGTTAATCTTCTCGTCGAGGCCGCAGAGCCTCGGCACCCCGCTCTGCCCTCCGGCGTCCCATCTCCGCGAGGCCGTCCACCAGTGCACCTTTTCTCATCTGCTACCATATTCTTCGCCTCGGTCTTGGTGACTCTAAGCGACTACACCCGTCTCTGAAAATACAGGAAAATAGTACCTAAATGCTCTCGAAGCGCACCTTCATGTTCTGTGAATCATTATCCTCCGTCGACCTGCAATGATTGGAGGCCGCACCGGCGGATAATCTAGATTGGACTTTGACCAGGCCTCAT
Source organism: Phlebia brevispora (assembly GCA_027627325.1). NCBI lineage: Eukaryota > Fungi > Basidiomycota > Agaricomycetes > Polyporales > Meruliaceae > Phlebicolorata > Phlebicolorata brevispora. The sequence continues at coordinate 3,912 of JANHOG010000450.1, forward strand.
CTTGCATGCGCAGCAAACCCAGTTCTCAAACATGTAATTTCTGATGTTCCACCCGCCTTATCCTATGCTGAATACGGCTCACAGGTCTTCGCCTCTGACAACATGACATCGTTGTGCACACCTGACGAGGCTGTCCTATAGAGATCAGCTTTAGTGTAGCTGCGCCCGTTCAAATGGCTCCGGTTTGCCACCCGAGTGGGTCTTGTGTTCATGGGTACATCTCAATTCAGATCCTTTCTTCCATTGCCTCGCCTTTGCAGTATCCACAGGAGCGCTATCTACTAGCGCTCTGCCAGCTGCCAGCTGCCTGGGCTTGGTACGTATCTGGACGTATGCGGGGTACACTGCGGGAGAACGATTTACATCGGGGTATTCTCGTCAATGCTTGCCGCATAAAATAATGATCGCGAAACAATGCACGTTCGAACGTGCAGCGATTTGTCCTGCACCTCTTTGTGTCTTCAGCATGTCTCCTGAACATCGTGACTCGGCTGCGCCGGCTACTCTCCAAGTGGGACAGGCACCGATCTCTGCGAACAGGCGCGACAGGCAGGGAACAGCAGGATCGATGTTGGATTTGACTGCGCGCACGTCGCGTTTTCTGGACGTTCCGGGACCGCACGAGAGCTGGTAGCGACTGGTTTGAAAGGCGAGGGATTTTCGCTTTACCAATCGCACAAAGTATCGCTAACAATGACGCTTGCAGCCCAGAGTATGTTGGTGGAATTGATAGACAGCTATGTCGCTGCGATCTTCACAGCCACGTCGGATGCGGTTCAGGCGCGAGCATATGACGGATAATATTGATCATGGATCCTAGGACATGCACATGAGCTATGTGGTCTTGGCGTATTAGCTTGGGCGTGTGCAGCTTCTACCCTACGCCACATTACGGCTACTTCGTCTTCCGATCTCGGCGGATGCTGTGCTTGTCATATTCACCACCGCAAGATTTTGATGCGGTCATGATGAACGGCTCTTTGGGTTCCTATCTCCATGGGCGCGATTGCGTGTAACCGGCGCATACCAAAAAAGCCATAAAAATGGAAGGCCCCAATGCATAGGGCTCAAAAGGTGGGAGGATCACTAAAGGCGTGGATTATAGACGACATCATTCTGATCGTAACCTTTAGTAGGGCCTACTGCTACAAGTAGGACAGGCTACAGGCTCTACTCTCCGCTTCCGCCGGCGCATACAGCCCCGCATCGCTGTCAGCTACACCGCTCCGCAGCCTGTCGACGCTGTATCCGACGTTCGTTCCGACATGACCCCAGTAATGTGGATCATGCGTGCAGAGGCGAAGCGCTCCGGGACGCGTTCATGAATCTTGCTTGGCTGCTGGAGAGGTTTTCGTGCTCTCAGTTCCTTCCCATGGGATACCCCCATCGATATGCACAGACAAGTCCATTCCCTCTCGTGTATCCGATGGCTCTCCTTCCCGTCCCCCTTCGTCGTAGGTGTCTTAAGGCACTGATCTATAGTTCACGGCTTTTCTCGACTGAGCCTCTAGCCTCCTATTTCCCCGGAACGCGAGAAGTATGGGCAATTCTAGGTTCCAGTCGATAGGATGCCACCCGCACATCAGAACTAGTCGCGCTCACGATTTGTCTTGCGTGACGAAGTTTGAAACACGGTGAGTTTGTAAATGTAGAGGTACTTTGGAGTTCTAATTCTGTCAACTATAGCTTCGCAGTTGCGCAGCTTAGACCTCCAGACACGCTATGTCTCTCCGTCAACCGGCTTCAGGTGCTTGTGTCGTAACATACGATAGTACGAGCACTACTACAAACTCAGAAATTCGCAGCGCCCGTTGGACGGAGTCAGCGGGATGCCTACTATGATTTTTCACTTGTAAATTCTGATGCCAAGTCGTGAGGATCCTCTATCAAGCCTAGCGCAACGGCCTCTATACTCGTATCTGTCGTTTGATATAGCTTACAGTCCTTTAGGCGCTCAAGCTGCTGTTACACCGCAGCATTTTCGCGTGCGTGCTGAAAGCCATATGTTTCTTGCTGCAAGCCACGATGACAAGAGACCGGTACCAGGTACGTAGGACATTCTGCAGATCGTATTGTAGCACACAGCTACTCACTGTCGCACGGCAGTAGTCCGATGGGCGCTACTGGTATCTTCTGGCACCACAAAAGCTCAAACTAGAGTTCCCGTGCTGATTTTCCAATGCCCTTCCCGCACTGTTGCACTAGGCCTGCACGGAGCGGCGGGTACGCTTCTGATAGCAATACGACATTGTCTAGTGGAAGGTGGCGCCGTGCCTATCACGAGGCCCCGTGGAAGCCAAGCAGAAGCTCGGTGCATGAGGGCACTATAAGACGTGGGAGGTGGTGGCAGACTTATACTTGGGTTTCTCGATACCCTCGTAGGAGCCTTTCACATCTGCGATAAGACCGTAGGCGCGATGGCGACCGACGTCTCTCGCACGGATTCGCTGGATGACGAGAAGGTCCGCTACGATGACATTGATCTCATCCACGGAGACTTCAAGACCTTGGATGTTGGCCTCACGCTCGTTGTGGATCAATCAGACGATACGCCTCTCCAGGCGAAAGACGCGAAGCGACTGCGTCGTAAGATTGATTGGCACCTGTTGCCGCTTCTCTGTATGATTTATACAGGTGTGTGGCCTCTTCACTCCTTTGGGCTGCAGCTAATTCCGCACAGCCCAATTCATTGATAAGTGAGGCCGCTTCCCTTCGGTCCGCTTGTAGACGATACAAACATATCTACGTTCTTAGGAGCACTATCGCTTCGTCATCCATCCTTGGTCTGATCGCTGATAACCATCTTACGACGAGCGAATTCAATACCCTATCTTCGGCGTTCTACATCGGTAAGGCGCACGTTCAATCGCCAGCGGATTCTGGCTTACATTTGGCAGGTTATTTGCTATTCGTGTGGCCTCAGAACTGGGCCTTGCAGAGACTTCCGGTTGGTAAATGGCTAACATTCAACATATTGCTATGGTAGGTGTTTCTTTGGGCTTCATCCGTGACAAAGTTTTAGTTGGTCTTCCTAGGTCTGTGTTCCTGGGTCTACACCCCTTATGTCACAGCTTCGGCGGTCTATGTGAGTGTATATAATCAGTCACGAATCTCTAAGAAATTTAATGTGCGGCGCAGTCATCCTTAGATTCCTTTTTGGGTGCGTCGGAAGGGAGCATGACCGCCGGCCTCATGCTCGTCTGCTCCATGTTCTACACCCGCCTTGAGTTGATCGAGCGGCTCGGCTGGGCCGTCCTGTGCAACGGCTTCGCGGTCATCTTCACCGGCTTCATACAGTTCGGGATGGCGCATACTTCGCCTCACCGCCACCCGAGTCAGTGGCAGTGGATGATGATCACGACCGCGCTTATGACGTTTGTCATCTTTGTCCTCTTCTTGCTCTTCTTCCCAGACAACCCGACCAACGCGTGGTTCCTCTCGCCCCTGGAGCGCCGCATGGCCGTCCGCCGCGTGCGGGATAACCAGAACGGCATCGAGACGAAGGCGTGGAAGCGGTATCAGATGATCGAAGCGTTTCGAGAGCCTCGAACATGGATTTATTTTGTCTATGGAGGGTTCAGCAACCTCATTGGCGGCGTCGGGATACAGTATTCCCTCATTATAAAGAGTTTCGGTTTCACTTTACTCCAGACAACGCTCCTCGGAATTCCTAGCGGCGCAGCGCAAGTCCTCGCGATTGTCACAGCCTGTTACCTAGCTCGTCGATATCCGGTTCGTCTCCATTCGCAGTGTTTCCTGTGCGCAACTCACGTCATTGTAGCATGCCCGCGGCTGGATATCGGTTTTATCCTGGGTTCCTTCCATAACAGCATGTATCCTTGAGATCTGTGCTCCCTTCGAGAACAGGACGGCACATCTCGTAGGGATTTACCTGATCTGTGCGTTCTCTGAGAGCTTATTTTTACATCATGACTGACGCTTCCTGTCAGTCACTGGAGGGTCGCCTTCCGGCATAATTACTATGTCATGGATATCATCAAATACGTCAGGTCACACGAAGGTATATCCTTTTCTTCACAATTTTCTGTGTTATGTCGCTCATCGATATGATCTCCCAGAAATTGACGACTACCGCGATATACCTGGTCGGATACTCGCTCGGCCAGACATTATGCTCTCAATTTTGGCTGGACAAATATAAGCCGAAGAACCATGTCCCATTCGGAATCATTCTGATGTCTCACTTGGCCTCCATATTGTGTACGGTCGCCCTGTGGTACTCGTTCGTTCGTGAGAACAAGCGGCGAGACGCGCTTAGAGCGGAAGCTCTTCAGACTGGCATCGGTCTCGCGGCCCACGAACAAACAGCGATCGTTGATACGATTGACGTAGAAGGAAAAGGAATCAGGAAGCGGGTCGACAAGATGTACCTTGATCTCACAGATAGCGAGAACCTAGCATTCCGTTATATACTCTGATTCTCTGCTGTATTCTAGGTGAATATCTCATCCTCTATAGAGCTCCTGATGTCCTTCACTCACGATATCCAGACACTATGATGAATATATATGTGACCTCCTACCATCGAGTGCATCGATACTACCGCCTAACGCCACTCTACATCCTGCAGCCCGCATTCATCTCCGGCCCTGTCTTCCGAGTTGGTAGCGTCCAAAAGCCCTCGCCAATTTCAAGAGTATCCGGAGGAGAACTCAGAAGACTCACGAAGGCTGACACGTTGCACATACGGCGATACAACGCGCGTATTGTGTTACGCAACAGACAATGTAGGACTTGCGAAGTTCGTCTTGACATGTCCATCTTCAAGCAGTGATCGACATTCCGCGTATAAAGGGCCCCTCCATGTCGAAGATAGTCCAGCTCCCGCTTGTCTTCCATCCTCTCCTCGAGGGACGTTTCGCGAGCACGGTCCTGAAATTTGTAAAAGTCTTACTATAACTCCTCATGGCGCTTTCAGAATTTCTCGTTGTCCCAGCTTCCTCGGAGCACACTGCCACGGTGATCTTCTTACACGTCAGTCTCTTTTCTGCGGGCAACCGTGGTAGCTGAGCTGATAATGGCAGTGTCTAGGGTTTGAATACCACTGGCTACGCATGGCAGGAGATGGTGTCGACGTTCGCAAGCGAAGCCCCCCTCACGCATATCAAATGGGTCCTTCCTCATGCGTCTGTTATGCCTAAACTGAGCGATTGTCTCAGCTACTCATACTGCCCGGCGTAGACCTCAAATGCCTGTCACGGCCAAGGATGGTGCTACAATGCACTCTTGGTGAGGGTTCTTCTCATCTCAATAAGTCAGTATCGTGTTCAAACCTGCTAGGTACGATATCTTCGACTGGGATTATAAATTGGGAGAAGACGAACAGGGAATACTGGCATCATCCGTGTCTCTGGGAGAGATAATCAGGGACGAGGTAGAGTCGGGTATTCCTCCCAATCGCATAGTTCTAGGAGGTTTCAGTCAAGGCGGCGCGATGAGCTTGCTTACCGGCCTTATATCCGAGTGGAAGCTAGCGGGTATCGTCAACTTGAGCGGCCGTCTGGTAATGCGAGACAAACTTGAGTCCGTGAGTATATCTGAAACTTTCGAAGCCGCATTGCAATCTGACCCGGTATCTAAATAGATGATGGCAGAGGATGCTAGGTCGCGACCGATTTTCTGGGGACATGGTCAGCAAGACGTATTGGTGAAGTATGCCTGGGCAGAGGATGCTTTCCGCTTTCTCCAGCACGATCTCACCTTCCGGGCCGCCAAGAATGGTGACATCAAGGGCATAGAATTCCATAGTTATAAAGGGCTCGCGCATGCTACCAGCGACGAGGAACTAAATGACCTTAGAATATGGTTGCAGCGAGTGGTTCCTCAGTGCTAGGGATGTAACTGTACACCAGGACCCGTTTAAAGAGCCCGTTAGAAGAATTTTCGTTTAAAGCTGGAACTGGGCCAACTGGCGCGAGTCGCGAGCGCTTACATAACGCGTCCTCTAATCGCCACTATCATCATCTACGTGCATCTACTTGCAGCATTTTCGCTGAAACATATAATCTTGTGCTAGTATACAACCGAAGACGAAGATACAGAGTTACATGGCAAGTTGTTGAAGAGCTAATACATTTCACGGTTTCCTAGCGCTATGATCAGAGTTGCGACCCAAATTGCGCAAGTCCGATGCATAGGATCAGGGTCTCGTCGGCTTCCGGGTAGCGTCGCATGCCCACCCGGTCTTTAAAGACGCAACTGAAAGCTGCCTGCCAGTGACTGCAATTCCCATCTCGGGTCCAAATGGCAGCAGTAAGTTATATCACAGTATCCCCTCGCACAAAGCACTCCGCCACGGTTATTTTCCTACATGTAAGAGCTACTCGAGGCTCTAATCACGGCACAATCTGACTTGGATGTCTCTAGGGACTAGGTGATTCCGGGCATGGTTGGAAGTCGCTGGCAACGATGTTCGCAAACGATCCGGCACTCAGACACACGAAATGGATTCTCCCGCACGCGTGAGCTGACGATCAATGAATACAATCTACTCATCCGGTGCTGATAGGACTATAGGCCTCCTATACCCGTCACTATCAATGGCGGCGTTGTGATGCCTGCTTGGTGAGTATATCAGCATGCTGCTCCTCAGATGTATGAATGTCCCTATCTAGGTATGACATTGTCGCCACAACGAGTGGATGGCAAATCGACGAAGACGGCATCTTACGCTCCTCTGGCTTGGTCGCTGAGTTGATCCAACGTGAGATAGACTCTGGCATACCCCCGAGTCGCATTGTTCTAGGAGGTTTTAGCCAAGGCGGTACTCTCAGCCTTTTCACGGGCCTCACAACTCAGTTCAAGCTGGGTGGTATCATAATTCTGAGTGGTCGATTGGCCTTGAAGAGCAAAACTAGGGATGTGAGTGCACTCACAAGACTTTCGCGGTCGCGGTCATTTATTCCTTGACGTTGATTGAACTTTCTCCAAGATGATATCTGAGAACGCTCGGATGATTCCGATTTTCTGGGGACATGGCGAACAAGATCCTATGATCAAGATATCAGAGGCTCGAGAATCTATCGAATTTCTTCAGCATGATCTCAGTCTACACGTATCCACTCGTGAGGACGTCACCGGGTTAGAGTTTCACAGTTATGAAGGCTTGACGCACTCCGCTGGCGAAGCGGAAATTCAGGACCTCCGGGCGTGGTTACTCCGCATTTTTTCTGCGGTGTGATCGGTCTCAGGGCTATACGAAGGGTTAGCATCGCGACATTCTCCCTATCATTTCTGCTGTTTCCGCTGATATCCTCAACATGCGTTGTTCTACGATCATCATTAGTAAGCCCTCTGTTTCATCCTACATATCGTCCTCTTACATATATGTCTGCATGTGTGGTTGATCAGTATTCTGCTGTGTTATAGAAAGTTCAAATGTCAGCTAAAAGTCTGTCAGAACCTCATTCACTGTCAAAGCTATAAGTACATGTTGCCACGAAATTTGAGGATGTTGCACTGCGCATTATCACGTTGATCGCATGAGCGGTAGGAACAAACGTCTTACAGGCGCCCCAGTGCAATGTAGAGGACTCTTCTACCGCTTCAACGCCGCTGATGATATAGCTATGTACCGAAGCCGCCGTGATGATGTGGATACGCCAGGTGCTCGAGTTGCCGAGCGTTACGGGAATGTGCTGTGAAGGGCTATAGTCATATGTTGCCGGTACATTTCTTCGCGAGTTCTTGACTTCGCAAATCTAGTGCTGAATGTTTTTCACAGACAGCGTGTGCCTAGGTTTCAATACACCACCCTGCACATCTCGTCGTGTCGTGAAGTCCTGTGCTCGCGGCGCGGCAATATTCGTCAACGCCCGCGCCCTCAGGCTCCTGCTACATACGCATCAAATTTTAGTGCATTCCAATCAGCGCCCTCATCAACCCTTCACTGGATTCATAATGCAGCACAGGGAGATTGTTTGGTTTTTCAAGTTAGTTTAGTTCCTCTTTGCCGGATAACGTACAGCTAAGCATGGTGCTCCAGATAGTCAACATCCGAGAACCCATTCTCATGGCATATAAAGGCTCCATGGGATCGTCACAATATGCTCGAATTCCTTCTGTCAGGACTTATTACACCATTAACATGCCGCGTTCTCAACTACTCCTGCGACAGCCATTCACAGCTTTGTATCTATCCTACTTTTACTTCGTGCTCCTCTCTGTCAAGATCCCGTTCTGGGTACTTACTTCTCTACCTCGATCGTGGCGCCCTCGTCCTTCATGGACTATTTTCCGCACTGTCTCCTTGCGAGTGATGGAGGCACGCATGGAGGCTATGGCCACAACTAGCACATATAACATGATGCGAGTTGATCCTCAAAGGTTCGCCAAGTCTGCAGACAAGGTCGGGCTCGTGTGGGTAGAGCCAATACCCGAGCTCATCGTAGGGGATGTCAAAGAATACGCCATTAAGAATGGAGTCTCGTCAACTCGTGTGGCTGGCTATTGGTATGGCAGCCGTTCAGCTCCTTCACCGGATGAAAAGATTATCTATGCGCTGCATGGTGAATTCCAGCGTCTCTTCGGTTATTTCATACTAATGATGTACGTGATAGGTGGTGCATTTGTGGTCAGTAACTCACAAACCTCAGTGACGAATCTAACCCTCATGCTGTATAGTTCGCCGATGCTAGTCCCGTCTCCTATCTAGAGAATGTGCGGCTGTGCAAGGAGATGCTGAAGTACAATCAAGAATTCACGAAGGCATTCCAGATAGAGTATCGTCTATCTCAAGGCCCACCTCTCCCTCATGAGAATCCGTTTCCCGCGGCACTTATCGATGTAGTGGCCGGGTACCACCATCTTGTGAAGGTGATGGGGTATAAGCCGTCGAATATCCTTGTTATGGGGGAGTCGGCTGGTGGCGGTCTCGTCATCAATCTAGTGCGGTATCTCATCACCTACATTCCGTCACTTCCGCCACCAGCAGCGATCCTTCTCATGTCCCCTGCCGTGGACTGCTCTTCCACGCACTTTATACCAACGTCTTCCCTCATGACGAACCTGCGATCGGACTTCATAGGGCCCCTCTTCGACGGCTACTCCGTTCGCGCCTTGCTCGGCGCACTCCCTCCCTCCGAATGCGACACTAACCCATGGTTGTCTCCCGTATCGAAACACCTCCAGAACCCTGGCGGCTGGTTCAAAGACTTCCCGCCGACATTTCTCATTTTTGGAGAGGCGGAGGTGTTCCGAGACCCGAACAGAACCCTAGCGAAACACATGACAGCGGATATGGGCGAGCGTCTGACGTATCTGGAAGTACCAGATGCGACTCACATTTTCATGAGCTTCACTTGGCACGAACCGGAGAGAGCGGAGGGATTGAGGCAGGTGGCGAAGTGGTTGTCGGTCACAATGTAAACCGTGCGATAGCATTTGTTTCATCATGTTATATCTAGGGCTTATTCTCCGTGTTTTATTGGATTATTCAATCCCTGATTCGTTATGTAGCAATTTGCTTCAGAATAATGTACGCTCACGTGCAACTTAGAGCTTCGAACAGCTCGAGTAGCCCTGGAGGAGTTGTATTGTCGCGTCGCGGCAGCGTGAGCGTGTTTGATCCGAAAGTATTGATGGCGACGGCGTCTACGCATCTCTTTGGGTTTCAAACCGTCACCGTCATCGTGACCGCGTAGATATTATCAGTAAGTTGGTTCATTTCCTGCTAAATATTCCAATCTAATCTCCACCTACATGTATAGTTGGCTTAAAATTTGCCTACCGAAAAGACTGGACTTCCATTCCGAGAACTGATTTGTCAAGCATAAACCCCGGGTCAGAACACCGTCGAGCACCGAAGTCCCTTCTGAGGCGTGCCTTAGTATTTTGCAGTAGCAACACGCATTATCACGTTCATATTTGCCTCTGACCTGTCTAGAGTCAAACGAGTTTTGATGTACCTGCTATCCGGTGGAGCTGAAAAGTGACTCATCATCAGCGTCAAGCGCGAACGTCTGGTATCCCAATAGACGTAGGTCATTCTTCTACCGCTTCCACATTTCTGTTTATTGCATCGGATTGCAGAATCAATGATCGCATGCCCGAAATTCGGATCGCCGACTGCTGTACGTAACTTATGTGCAGTCGGCTGCCTCTGTCACTATAGGCCGTCAGTAATACTATTTCTAAGACTTGATCCCGTAAATCTGATGCTGAGCCTTTTCCCTAGATACACTCCGTAAGACAGGCAGCGATATACTTACCTTCCATGGCCGCAAAATTACCTCAGTGGCGGATCGGAGGCATTATCCAACGTGACCGTGCTTCCATGCATTCATCACACATACCACGTGGAACTCTGGTAAGCTTCAATTCAATGTTGAGAATGAACTTCATTTTGAAGTTTCGTTTCGAGAACTGTACCACACACCCGACCTATTCACGTCCTATTCGGATATTGGGAACGCTGCACTTAGACACCCCAGTGCTCTGAGTCTGTCCCTCAAAGACATCATGCACTTGTCAGTCTGCATTAGCGAGCTAAGCCCGGCATGCAACTTTCCAATCTCTAGATCAAGTACGGATGGAAGAAAATCCCGATACCTCATGGTCTGCAAACCACGAGGGCTACTGCGGTGGAATTGAAGCTGGCATTTTGACAGATATCTTTGTTCGCAACTTCCTTGATTTGCACCCGTACTACGTGAAGCCTGCTCATTTCCACGTAAGTCTAGCATCTCTTTTCCAGATATGCACCATTAAGCACAGCGCCTTCAATATCCATTATCTGAAGATCAATCTTCTTGTGACTTAAAGCCCTCACGGGATCGCTGTTACTCACGCTGAGGACTTTTGTAGGAGCAACGACACTTCTACCATGCAAAGCTCGAAGCTAATCGTGCGCCAGCCATTCAGATCCCTCTATTTGTTCTATTTCTACGTCGTGCTCCTGTTCAAGATCCCGTTCTGGACACTCACGTCTCTACCCCGATCGTGGCGTCCTCGCCCCTCATGGACTGTATTTCGTGCTGTATTTTTGCGAGTTATGAAGGCACGCATGGAGGCTATGGTCACAACCAGCACGTATGCCTCAATGCGGGTCGACCCTCAAACGTTCGCCCAGTCTGCAGACGAGGTTGGGCTCGTGTGGGTAGAACCTGTACCCGAGCTTATCACGGGAGATATCAAAAAATACGCCATAACAAACGGAGTCGTACCGAGTCGTGTAGCTGGGTATTGGTATGGCGATAGTGCGCCTCCTTCGCCAGATGAGAAGATTATCTATGAGGTGCATGGTACGTGCCAGCGCCTCATTCGTTATTTGAAACTGACCGTCTGGTGATAGGTGGCGCATTTGTGGTCAGTACCTTATACGCCACAGTAACGAATCTAATCTCTAATCTTCATACACACAGTTCGGAGATGCTAGTCCCGTCTCCTACCTAGGGAATGCAGGACTTTGCAAGGAAATGTTGAGGCACAATCAAGAGTTCAGTAAGGCATTCCAGATAGAGTACCGTCTATCTCAAGGTCCACCTCTCCCTCATGAGAATCCGTTTCCGGCGGCACTCATTGACGCAGTAGCTGGGTACCACTATCTTGTGAAGGTGATGGGATATAAGCCGTCGAACATCCTCTTAATGGGGGAGTCGGCTGGTGGCGGTCTGGCCATCAGCTTAGTGCGGTATCTCATCACCTACGTTCCGTCACTTCCGCCACCAGCAGCGGTGCTTCTCATGGCCCCTTTCGTAGACGGCTCGACCACGCACTCTGGGCCGGAATCTTCCTTCACGATGAACATGCGGTCGGACTTCATACACCCCTTCTTCACTGGCTACTGCCTCCGCGCTCTGCTCGGCGCACTCCCTCTTTCCGAAGCCGACACAAATCCATGGCTCTCTCCGGTGTCGGGGTATCTTCAGGAGACCAGTGGATGGTTCGCCGGCTTCCCGCCGACGTTCCTCATTTTTGGAGAGGCAGAGCTGATTCGAGACGCGAACAGGACGCTAGCGGAACGTATGGGGGCAGACATGGGCGAACGCTTCACATACTTAGAAATACTGGACGCGACTCATATCTTTATGAACTTCACTTGGCACGAGCCAGAGAGAACGGAGGGGTTGAAACAGGTGGCGAAGTGGTTGTCGGTCACAATGTGAACCGTGCAGTAGCATCTGCCTCACGACAATATCTCTTAGGCTTGTTTTTCACGTATTATATTTGAAGCATCCAAGTCGGCTGTCTATCATGTACAATTTTTGCCTGAGGCCCTCTTGCGCAGTGGTAGCTTTGAATGGCTGAAGTGGAGGCCGCGTTGTACCGCTGGCGCGTCGCGTCAGTTCCTTCGGTCCGACGGCGCGAGCGCGTTTG
>JANHOG010000451.1:0-16209 GCA_027627325.1 Phlebia brevispora
GTTGTCGATCGCGGGTGAAGGGAGTATGGGCGTATTGGTGGACTCTTGCGAGGGTGAAGAGACGTCAGATATGTCGGCGACGCCATTGAGCACGGGAGAGTGAGACTCGGTAGATTCCATGGCTGAGTGCTGTCTGAATTATCGAGAGGGGAGTGGGGTGTTGGTAAGTGAGGCGGATTGGTAGCGGACATTCTGAACTCTGTGCTCGGATTCTTATACTACACGTCGACGCCACTCGTACTGCACACCCCATGCTCGAGAGAGAGGTCCCCGACACGAGGCACGCATTTGGTGTGCACCGCGTTAAGCGAAATGAAAGGATTATGGTTGTCACCGTGATGTATAGCAAAGGACTAAAGGCGCGTATGTGACGACAGTTTCCTGTTACGGATGTGTGATCTTATACAACCTTGGCCCTGATGGATCGGAGTCGGGAGATTTGATTTGGTTGGAATGGGATGGAACCAGACAGACTCGGAGCCCCGAAAGCCCTGCTCTTGCAACCCACAATCTGTAGCCAGCCTTCCCGGCTCACAAGTTGTGTTTCTCGAAGTCATCCTTGGACTCTGAAGTTGCTGTATAGACGAGTACATGACGTACCTGTTTGACTGGGACCGGCAATCAAAGACAACGGTCATCAGGATTAACAACATTCGTGAGCGCGAGAAGATTCGCTCAGTGGCGGCAGATTCATTCTCCCGATGAGGTCGATATGCGCACCACGTAGAACCTGATGAAATTGACGAGACAGGACGCCTCCGGGCCTCCTGCACTGCTTCATGCATGAGATATTCATGTCGGGACCCGAAAGCAGCCCACCTAGAAACGGGGGGCACCGTATGGCCGTGGCTAGGACAGTGTAAACAATCGCGGTTCGGCTGCATTACAGGTGCACTATACAACCCAAATACAGTAGATCTGCAGTGACTGCCCGCCCCAAAGGAGCTGAGACCAAACCTCAAAGATGCATGCGCAGTCTGTCCTAGAACAATGGGAGGCAAATGTGTGAGATGTTACGCGCGGGTTGATGTAAACCATTGAACCTGAAGCGCGCGATGTCCCGAGGAAGTGTGCCACTTACCAAAGGCAACCTTTCGGCGGTCCAAGCATCAAGAACCCGACAGCGGTATCGAGAACATTTCCGCCGTTGCACGGCACAGGCAAGTCTTCAGCGTGTTCCAAGCAATCGCGCGGTTGACAAGTTGCTGTGAGAGAATGATCGTCAACGCGGCGCGTCGGTTTTGGCCTTTTCTCACGTTGAGATTGTGGCCGCCACATTGGCGCCCGCACGCGATAATCCACTCGATTCTGCTACTGCAAGCCATACAAACGATGATCTCATCCCTATACTACCATTGGGAAGCCCTATCCAACTTCATGATCATATCTCGAAATAAGCATCCAAACGAATGAAAGCACTCATCTGAACGAGACTAACACGATCTCCTGAACAGAGTCAATACACGACATTAGCCTTAGTATTCATAGTACCCATTCGCCCTCTTCAGACGTTCCACTCGCTTGAAATGGGACACTTGTGAATGGCCGTACTGAGATAACGCTTCAATCAACTCATCCGGGAACATGGATTTGTTTGGATCAAATCTAGCTAGCCATTGTTGATAGTTCTCTTCGTAGCTGCCTTGTTCCCTTGGCTGCTTTCCGTCGGCGGAGTGGTCCTCTAGTTCTTCGATCAACGCGAGGCATTTCCTCGCGAAAACCACACCCTCATCCTGAGAGCTGCGCGTTCTGTCGTGTGCGTGGCCCGCAAGAGCGTGGGCGAGCTGACGCCAGACATTCTTCCACTCATCAGCATCTTGCACAGGTGTCGAGTAGGAGGCGCCCGAGTCCTTGAGAATGCAGCAGAGCAAATTGCAGAGACGCATTGCACTCATGGAGGGTGGAGAAGGGTACACTCGGCAGGAGGAACCAAAGGCGCGTAAGATCTCCACACGGTCTGCATAGTCGATAAGGCCACGATTGAAAGAAGGAGACAAAGACGTACCGGATCTTGTAGCCTTTATGAAGGCGCGGGAGAACGACGACATAGTGATCGCGTCATCTCCACGTTGCTCCTGTGTGTCAGCGACGACTGGCCAAAGACCCAAATAAACTGAATGTTTGCTCCGCAGTAGACGAACTATGAGTCCGTCGAGCTTTTCCTGGACTTCTGGGGGGGCCTCAACGCAAAAGATCACACGAAAGACTTCAGTGGAAGACTGGGTGACGCTGACGTCTTCGCTGGAAAGGTAGCGGTTGCCACATGCCAATAGAGCATTGAGAATAGCTCCAAGAATGTTTGGTGGGAGCTGGAAATTCTGCAGGACTTCCCACAGGGAAGCTTGATTTGGGAGAGGGCCATCGTGAGAGGGAAGGCGATAGAGGAGAAGGCTATACAGGTAAGCGAGGACGTCGTCGATGGGAGAAACATTGAATACGTCTGACAGTCGTGCGATAATGTGCGTGAAGTCGGCGTAGTCGCTCGCGGCTGATCGTTGAGCGACCGTGCTGGAGAAGTCCGGTGTCCACCTTTTCAAGAGCTCTGCCAACACAACCGCAGACCGTTTTGGAAGCGGATGCGCCGTGCGACCAAACAGGATCATCATCGCGTCTCCCAGCCATGCAGGCCATGAGAAGACCTGCGAGCCGCTGAGTTCCAGAAAGGTATCGATGGCGCAGGTTGCGATATCCGCAACCCCATACCATGCCTCAGATTGGAGCAGCGAGAGATCCAAAGGACAACACAATGCCTCAGCGGGAACGCCTTGCTGGAATGCTCGCCTCTCGATCACCGCGAGCGCGAAATCGATCAGATCCTCCGACTCTGTCCGTGACTGTTCAGAGCAGCGACCATGTGCTCATGGAGAAGGTAATCGTCAGCTAAGACATCATCAACAGCGTCCAGAATATCAACATCCGCGAGAGAAGCGATGCGTTCTCGGCCAGAAGTCGACCCGTTTGCTGATGAAGAAATTGGCGGAGAGTCATCAAGATCTTCCCTTCCGGCGAGCGCCCTTTTCGGCGTGACGGTGGACAAGGATATCGTTCGGGACATTATTTGCATGGTTGAGATCTGTGGTTTCCTGTACGGTGACCGGAAATTGAGTGCGTCATCGCACTGAGCCAACGCTTCAATTCTCATGTTGACTGAGAACGCTGCAAACGCCATAGAGATGACCCCCACCACGGGGTCGATTACGATGGCAAAGATGCAGATCCCGAGGAGAGTGAATGCAATCGCTACGTGCACACCTGTGGTACAGGAGGCTGCCGAGGTGAGAATAGCTAAATCAGTACCTCCCGGATGACGCATGAGCCAGACACGTAAGGCTTTCTCCGGGTGAGGGTCGAATGATACATGATTCGTAAGATCGCGAAGTTGTGTTTTGAGTAGCAGCGCCATAGATGATGCGATGAGAGAGAGGACCAGAGACATGAAGAGGAAGGTGAAGGACCCCATGGTCAGCCTCGGCATGTAGAAGTCGTAGCGCAGCAGGAAAGACTGATCGCCGTCCGGCGACTTGGAATCCACAGCATCCGCTATGAAGACCGCAAATACGGTGGTTAGGCACCCAGCATTCACGATTGAGAGCAAACCTGCCTTCGCTGCGTTTCAATGGTCATCGATGGTGCTGCGCGTAGTATACTCACATGTAAAATGACTGCGTCTAGCACCTTCTGCTGTTCCCGTATCCTCTCATTGTCCAAATCACATACATATCGCTTGACTGCAGCCCAGCCTTCTACGCAATGTAAACGCGACATATTCAACCTGCAGATTGAGGATGAGTGCAATGTGTAGCAGCGTGAGACTCGCCAATTGATGTTGAGGACTGACAGCGTCTATGCGCAGCAAACAGAACGGTCTTTTCGCTGGCTAGAAAGTAAATATTACGGTCGTGCAACCTCGCTTGAGTTTGAGTACGAAAACAATCTCATAGTACATGAACGCACCAGCTGAACGCAGTAAGCCCATGATTGGTCAACTAACCGACGGCAAAAAACCGCAGGGGTGTTGCAAGCCAAGATGTGGTACACAGCGAGGTCTTCAAAAGACATATCTCATCGTGATATCGAACCGATAGAAATGAACCGAACTCTATGTCTAAGCAGAGTCATAGTTGTGCGCGGTCGTGTTCAAGTTTAATTTTTCTCGCTGTTGAACATTGTAGGCGCTTTACTGTGAATGATAGGCGCTCGTAAGGATAAACATTCTAACAGTTATTCGTGGAAGGTCTACTGTATTATACAGCACGAAGCGACATTAAGAAGTTAAAAGTACAATGATAGAAGCAGGACGGATCGCCATACAGCTCGCATAGCAACCAGACCGGTTTACTCCTCCCGATCTTCCAGCGGCGTCTTGTGGGTCCGCTCGAAAAGAAAGGAAACAGAACCTCCTGGAAGCGCTTCGACGGGAAGTGGAGGCGCAGTTGCTTGCAGTACATTGTCGAGGTCCACGGCATCTAGCAGGTTTTCTAATCTGGATTTGCCTGCAGTATCTTGCTTTGCTTTTGCCGAATCCGGCACGTAGACGAGCTTCCGTAGGATCACATCCTGAATGTCGTCCCGCACACTAGGCCTCAGACAGTTGATGTGAGTCCATTGTCCTAGAGCTGCAAGCTGTAGCTTCTTTTGTCGCAAATACTGTAGCGAATTTTCCGTCAGGACGGCCTGATAACGAAGAGATAAAGCGGCTAACCTCCTTGTCCTGCTTCTCGATATGTTCGGGCCTGACTTGAGACGCATGCATAAATCCCTTGCTCTCGTCCTCATCGTCCTCATTCTCTCCCTCTTGCAGGGGATCAGAACGGTGGAGCGCTTTCATGTCTTCCGAATCACCACAGGGACATTCCAACAACTCATGCGTGTGACAAGCAGTATTCGGATGGATAGTGAAGATGTCGCGAAGCTTCAGCATGATGTCAGAGAGCATCTCGCCTTCCTAATTACGCTGAAGACTCACCTCCTTTCGGCTGAAAGAGTCCGATTTCGATTCTGTCCCACCCTGTAGTTATATTAGGTTGACGAATCGAACGAGAGCAAAGGATTACACACATTCCCGAGCAATGCTGTACAGTACAATCTATTCAGTATGCAGCCAAGCAAAAAAAAAGTGAGAGCACTTACAGTTACTTAAGCCGAGTTTCGTGACCTGGCGTTGATAGATTTTCTCTAAAAGTTGATTAGGCTCAATATGCAACTTCTCGTTGGTGGAAGCTATCGCTTACCATCAATGGAACCAGCAGTGAGGAATCGGTAAATGAAAACAGGACGCTTTTGGCCATCGCTGAACTGATACGTCAGATACATCGAGTGTGAATGGTTCCGTACGCACCGATGAATCCGAGCCATCGACTGAAGATCGTGACTGGGACAGAAGTCTGGGTCAATGCTGGAGCACAGAGGAGAGCTCGCTCACCTTGGATTCCAATCGCAGTCAATAAGACAGAGCCTAGAAGCACCTATCAGATTGAGCCCAACGCCACCTGCTTTGGAGCTGAGCAGAAAGAGGACTGTGCGAGGTCAATTTCAGCATCTGCGCAATAGACTCTGAATCTTACAGCGCTGCTTCTGAGAGCTCCTGTTGAATTCGTTTACATACTCTTGTCGTTTCGCTGCTGGGGTTGACCTTCAGGGAAGGGATGTACATCTCAGACTGCTCCAAAATTATAATGAGGACGTCCTTACCCATCCAGTCGATGATAGGTGTAGTGCTGCTTCTTACAGTACGCCTCTATAATGTTCAGAGTCGAGGTATAATGAGACACGACCACCAGTTTCTCCTCAGTTTCCTGTATAATCATTTAGCATGGTGATCCAATGACTTCACTGCGATGTGAGAGCCGCACCTTGTATAGACAGCGCATCAGCTTAGAAAGCGCGGTGAGTTTCCCTGTCTCTACGTAAGCTGTCACTATGCAAGCTATAACGTCCGCAACGTACCACTGAGTGAAACATCCTCTACTTGCACACGGTCAGGAAGGAGACCCAAGGCTTCCGCGACAACATTCCGCTTAATGATATCTCCCTCTGCGCCCTTCTGTTTCGCCTTGTCCGCTGTTGCCTTCAGCAAGATAGGGCTATTGCTTATCTTGGTCAACATGCCTATGAGCGCAAGAGACTCGGCTGTCGAATTTCGCACGAGGTGGTCGAGCTTCTCTGCTGTCAGAATCTTGTGGAAGATATCGCGTTGAAGCTGAGTCGGCGTGACGAATACGACATATTCATCTAGATGTCGTAAGGTCTATGAGCATATGGAAGATCTGTCGTTCTTGTAACTCACGTTTAGGCGGGAGGTAGTTCTTCAGGATAGATGCATCCCGTCGCAACACGAATGTCTTTGCTATATCCATGAGCTAGACGGCGCAGTCAATTCAAGCCAGAATGCCGCCGAGCAAAATACGGACCTGTTGGAGACGTGCTTCACCCAGTTCTTTCTCTTTAGTAGAACATCCTGGCGCACGACTCTTCAGGATAGGCGTCTCATACAGCTTGCGGAAGTTATTATAATCGCCTAATATTCATACTGTCAGTCCCGTTCAGACCAGTAGAATGAAAGCATGGAGCTTACTCAGCAACCCAGGATTACAGAAGTCCGCCTGGATGCAGCATAAAAATCAGAGCTACCTCAATGCCAGCACGTAGGAAGGCATCGTACCATTGCGTGGAATTCGCTCAGATCATTCTGGATAGGCGTTCCGGACAGAATGATGCGCCTCGGCGTGGTTAACGCCTCGAACATTTTTGAAGTCTTGTTGTTTGCAGACTTCAGCCTATGTCCTGAAATGCAGTGCAAGCAATACTTTCAGCAACAAACTCAGAGACGGATATAGATGAAGTCATCACACCTTCATCGCAAATTATGAGACCTATTGGAGGTCTGCCAGCGTCTTGAGTTATAGGCAATCTCGAGGAACAGCATCGACTTACATGCAATATCGTAGATCCTCTCTAAATTCCGATCAGACACGGAGGAAACGCGCAGAACCAGTACGTACATGACAGTTCTCAGACGTTCATACCCTATGATTAGTACGTGATGTATCCTTCTGATAGTTGGAAAGCAGGTCGGTATGAGACCCATAGCGCAACATCAAGAATGCACTCACGAGTTGACAAACTGCTTGATAGTATGTTTGTCCTTATCTCCCACGAAAACGCCGACGCGATCCCGTCCAAGCCTTGAAGATCATTGATATATGCTTGTGAACGCTGACGACAGAGTGCCACATACCATTTGAAGAATTCATTCTTCCAATTCTGAAGGAGCCATGGACGACAAGAACTCAGTTCGCCTAAGAAGACACTTCGACTTTCAAGACTTACATTGATCAGGGTCACAGGGCAGACGATCATGACTTTCCCGACCACCGGCCCTATATTAGCATATATGTGTTGCTCTAGAAAGCGCTGTCAACGAATAGATGAGAGTCCGACGACAACACGGACTGACTGAGGAGTGTCCATATGAGTGTGATCGTCTGATGAAAATCAGTTCGTCAACGAACCATACGCGTTCGTGAGGGGGACATCGCATGACTGACCTGGAGTGTCTTCCCCATACCCCTTCGGCGATAGCCAGGAAGTCAGTACATGACATGCAAGATGCAAAAAAGTGCGGTACATCTCATCTGCAAGAATACATCCCTTCCCATCGTGACCTTTCATGCCCATAACACATTCGTACATAAACTTTACCCCTGCACTTACGCTTAGCTAGTCGGGAAGATGCGAACAGAAGCCGGTGCGCACCTTCCACTTGGTGAGCGCGTAGTCGCCTTCCTAGGACAGGGTCGATAACAACCGGTACAACAGGCGCATTTCTGAAAGGGCAAAGAGCGCATTAATTTTGATCATTTCGGGACAAACCTGGAAATATTCCGACTTTTTATTATGTCTCTTGTGATACTCCTCATCGGGAGACGTCATAACAATAGCTCCTGCGGCGGTCGGGTCATGCCTAGCAACAAACACTGTAAGCGGTGTATCATCATCTTGAGTCTCGTAATAACGCACAAGGGTCCAGCTGCTCTGGGGTTGGCGGGTTTATGCGCGTAAAAGGATGAAGGCGGTACGTATGGTTTACTAGCACTTGGTGCATTCGCGGACGCCGGTGATAGTTGGGCAGCCGGCTTTCCCGGACTCGTCTTCCGTGCCTCACTCAGAAACGGACCCTCGTCTTCTGCTTCAGGTGTAACGCCATATTCTATCTCATTCTCATATTCCAAAGAGTTTCCGGAAATAGTTGGCATTTCCGTCTGCACAGTCGGCCCATCGAGTTCGACTTCTTTGCCTCCGATGAACGCGCTATAGCCCGAATGAAGTGCTATGCCATCCCATTTCTTTGTCCCCATGCTGCCAAGGAACATTAGGGAGATACGCTGGGAAACATCATTACAGTACTTACATCAAGCCTTTCGCAGAGATAAGCATCAATTTTTCGCCTTTATGCATCAGGAAAGCATCGCCATCCCACGTCTTGTGCTTCTTGTGCTGTGGCTTACGCCTATTACAGGGCGTCACGAAGTTAGATAGCGCATATAGTCATAAAGGCCTTACCAATTCACTGTCCAAAACGCGTTCGCGGTCTTGGACTTGTCTGGAATAGTAGGTGTGTCGGCTTTTGCCTTGGATGTATCCGCATTGACGTTGGATTGTCTTGAGACAAAAGAGGGCGGCTTGAAATTCCCAATACTGTTCTTCGGACGAAGGGGTTTGAACTGCTTGGAAGCGGAGGAAGAGTTCCGCAAAGCAGGAGCAGTGGCAGCACTGCCGGTTGTCACGGACAGACCACCAGAGAAACATGCTCCGGTCAGATATTCAGCAGCGTTCAATGCGCAATCTACTTCACACTCTTTACCGCCGATGCTAAAGCTTGCCCCCACAGCAATCTTCGCACAACTGTCTATCCCTACCGGCTTTCCGGACCCGATCCTATTTTCAGTCGTAAATAGATGTCTCAATACGACGCTAGGCTGATTCAGAGAGAATGTGTACCTCTGTCCATTCTCCACGTCCTGCAACTCGCACCATTCTCCGCGTACCACCAAAACGGCGTCTCCGTCCCAGGTCTTATGTTTCTTATACTGAGGATTGCGCCTATTTCTCATACATCAGAAAAGGAGAAAATAGAAATAGCGGCGCAGTACCATTGGACTATCCAGTAACCGTCTGCGTGACCTCTCGAATTACTGCTTTCCCCGTGCGCTGTTCCGTGCGATAAGGCTGGCCGCTTACTCAAGGGTAAGTTTGACTCGTCGTAGTCGTGTTTCCGCTTTCCTGCTGCGAAAGGACTCTGGAAAGCCGGCATGGGAGAAGTTGGTCTACAGCCCAGATGGAAGTTGAATGGAACCTGAAAACACTACAGTCGCGATCATCGTGCGGACGCGCGTCACAAATGAGGTCACGTGACCGCGACGGCAGCCTGTAGCAAGACGCTGGCACACTCCCTAGTATGAGACCATTCAATGCATCGAGACCCTATGTACGAGCAAGTTGCTCTGTACGGCAAGCCCACTAACTCTGGATAGCCTTTCAACTGGTCCAAGAAGAGACTTCGTCTGTGAGAGCTTAGCGCTCTTCTTGAAGCGCTCTCGTTCCCGCGCACTACCTGCGCGCGGCGCGGCGACTTCATCCAGTCCGAGTCATGGTCGACTAGTGCCCATCTACGCGGCACAAGAATCCATGCATCTTCGACAGAAGCTAAGTCAGGACTTTGACTTAATTCTGCTAGTGCGTGCGCGGGTGCGGTACCGGTGGCTTCGGTCTAACAGCGCACATTCAATGCATTAGACTCATGCATAGCGTTCGGCTCCGCAGGCTGTCACCGCGCTCTAGCATGAGTCACTAGCACTTTTTATTGCTTGCTCGGGGTCTCAGTTCCCTCCTCGCAGCTTGTACTCGCCGCAATGGAGCTTCAGAATGGACTTCCTCCACTTTTCGGCGATAGCGAGGGTCGATATAGGGTGCAAATCGTCGGAAACAGCGGTAAGCCTTATGCGTAGCAGCGGGCAATTTCATCTTTGATAAAGTAGCGACTCCTAATAGGCGTCGGAAAGGTACGTACTACCCAGGAACATAGCGACGTATGCAACGTGAAGACATGCTGATCCCGACCTCAGTCCACTCTTGGCGCAGAACTCGCTGCGACATTGGGCGTCCCATTCATTGCTTTGGACACCCTGTTTTGGCTTCCGGGATGGAGAAAGTCTACCATAGATGAGTTTAAAACGAGCGTCCGCGCAGCTCTGGATCAATGCGAGAGGGGATGGGTTGTCGACGGCAACTATGTGCGACGCCTTGGTCCAATTGTCCAAAATGAAGCCACGGATATCATTTGTAAGGCTCTGTTCTCACTATTGTCCTTGCAAATACTTCTCGTTAGACGGCTCATACAGGGCTCGATCCGCCGCTCGCTCTATACTTCCCCCGCTTATGCCTGCGTACGCTGGGTCGCCTTCTCAGGATTACAGCACCTTGCCGCTCGGGCTGCCCCGAGCGGTTCCAGGAAGTCTTCTTCTCTCGGGACAGCATCGTATGGTGGTGCCTGAGCCAGCACTGGGTTGTGCGGAAGAGAGAGACCGAAAACTTGTGCCATGACGGCGTCCACGTTGGCGGAAAGCGCAGACGCATCGGCGGGTGGGGAGGAGAGCTCGCTGAGTGGAAAGAAAGCGTCCAGCGTATGTGTCGAGCTCGCCCGGTAGTTTATGGTGTTTCCCTCGAGTAACGCAGCGATACCGTAATTGCGGTGATGATATGAGATATCCTCTCATATACTAGACATCTGTCATGATAGTGAAAAACCAGATAAATGGAATAAATGATATTTAATACAAATTGGCACTGCATGACGTGTACGCTACAATAATAAGTGCACGTCTACCATAATCAACAAATTCCTACATAGGTACACTGCCCTTGACCTGTACCCTCGTTGCGAGAAAGGGGCCAAAAATAGCGACCACAATACAAAGAGACGAATATAAAGCACAAACGGCGTTGGTCCTGTCATGAATACCGGCAGCTAAGACCGGACGGTAATCGGAAATTCAAGGAGAAAGGCCGTGCAAACCAACCAGGTTACATCAGCAGGTCTTACAGCGCACCGTAGATCGGCTGTCCATCAATGACGGTGGCAAGAACCTCCGTAACTAAAATCTTCTCTGCAGGAATTTTCATGATGTCCTGAGACAGGACTACGTAATCGGCGCGCTTGCCAACAGAGATAGATCCCAGTATGCCTTCAGTGAAAGAGGCGTATGCCGGGTCCCAAGTCAGACCTGTCAACCAAGATGGGATGTCAGTTTTGCAGGGATCAGGAGAAAGAATGTGGCGGTGTGCGCGGACCTTTGAGCGCCTCTTGCCGCGTCATCCGTTGTCCCGGGAACCTAAGATACGGGATTAGCCATCAAGATGGGCCACAATAGTCCACTAAGGGCGAATGGTCGCGGATATCACTTACCAGCCTTCTGGCCCATGAGGGGACGTGCCTTCGAAGGACAGCCGTGTGATAGCTGCATAGAATCCCGCGAGAGGATTCATGCCGTCGACCTCGACCGGGAAGTCCGAGCCTAAGGTGATGCGACCGCCGTGATCAAGGATACTGCGGAAGGCATAGAGGCCCTTTATGCGCTCAGGGCCCTGGAGTAAAGGCACAAAGGTCGATAAATTCAGGGCAAGGCACACTTAGGCGTACATTTACTCACCAAACGCTCCTCAGCGTACCACATGTCGCTGGTTCTGTAAGCAACGCCCGACCGGTCAGATTCTGCCTTGAAACAAAAAGGAGTGAGGAGGCGCGGCAACACTCACGCGTGAGTTGGCTGAACACTTGCGATGACTAAACATAGTAAAAATGAACAGGGCTGTCACAATCGATAGGATAGGGCCGCCTATACTTACCGCCAAGGGCACCAAAGCGCGCCATATCGCGCTCTGCAAGCAACTGTGCGTGCTCCAGCCGTGGGCGGAGCGCCGAGACATTAGCATCCTTCAGGGCGGCGTCGAAAGCGTCGAGAACCAGACCATTTGCGCGGTCACCGATAGCATGAACATTCTACATTACACGGCATGAACATCCGAAGGCGCTTAGAGGTCAAACGCAGGGGCACTGACCACTTGCCAGCCGTCTCGCAGGAAACGGGGTATCACATCATTCAGTACCTCGGGCTGGGTGCGCATGAAGCCACGGGTGGACGGGTTGTCAGCATAAGGTTCGTATAGCTGCAATGAAGATCGTCTAGTGTCAAACTAGCCAAAGCGAATTGTAGCTTAAAGTACTTACTGCGGCACCTCCGGAACGTAATGCGCCTTTAAATCGCCATGTTTCAGTCAGTGCACCGATGTCAGGATAGCAGATTATTCACCGTCGGCGAATATTTTGACGCTGCGCGCTGTGAGACGGCCATTGCACGCTCCAATTAGCTTTTCTCTCTTGTTGCCCCAGTATTCGGTATTTTCGTTGAAATGGGTCATCCCATAGATACGAATCTGGAAACACAAATTCGATCAGTAAGCCGTTTTCCGATTTGTTAGAGCCGGCCTATTACAGGTAGCTTGCCCTCAGCTGCATGCCTATGACGGAGATTTCAAGAAACGGATCAGTGAAATTACGTTGCGCGCATACGACGAGCGACTATACCTCCGGAAAAATTCTAGTGATCTTGGGTCGAATCCGGCGTCATGAATACTTGTCAGACCGCGCGCGACAGCGTCTCGAACAGTCAGATTGAAACGCTGCTCTAACTCTTCGTAGGTGGGCTCGGGACGGTGAGCATTCGCCAGCTCCTGGGCATTATCAAGCAGAACGCCTACGAAGGTTGTTTCAGTCAGTATGAAGAGCATTTGTACGCAAGACGGCTTCCTACCTGTTGCCTCCCCATCGGCGTTACGTATTATAACGCCACCTTCGACCTCGTGAGGGATTGGCTCCATTTTGTTTAAAATTGTCTTTGATACCCAAAGCGCATGACCATCTTTCGACTGTAAGATGATCGGGCGACCAGCGACAATAGGATCGCTCTCAAAATCGTCCTAGAACGTGCATGAGCGGATTATTGCCCGATGTGATAGATATGCACATACGGCGCTAGGCCAGACCGCCTCAAGCCACTTCGTGTGATCCCAACCCCAACCTTCTATGAGCCTTGTCTTGTTACGGAGAAGATCCGGCTGCGATTCGATGAACTTCCTCACACGGTGGACGGTCTCTGCATGATAGACATTGATGGCGTGACCAAACAGACGTGAAAAGAGAACGAAGGCCCATACCCTTTACAGTTAGGGTACCTTCTATTGGAAGCAATTTTGTGAAGCCATACTCGAGCGTATGTGCATGTGAGTCTGTCAATGTATTAGGGTTCGCGCTATACGGAAGGCGTTACAAACGCTCACCTGTCATCCCAGGCACTACAACTGCTCCATGTTTCAAATATCGTATCGGAAGCTTCGAAGTCGCCGTATTGTTGGGATCAGTCGCCGTTGCGCGAGCCCATCGCGCTTCTACTTCCTCTGATTTTCCAATTCTTAGCCACAAGGAATGCGGATTGCTGAAATCATAACTCACCCAATGAGCCGACGTCAACAAAAGTCTCGCCCTGCACTACAAGACACTGCGCATTGGGCTTGGATTCGTCGACGGTGTAGATACTGCCCCCATCACGGCCACACAGGGCATACGTCGTCGAGACATGACGAGAGACAGGGGTTGCAGAACGAGAGAAAAAGAAGGCTGCGAGTCCTACAGACAAGATGAAGAGGAGATAAGTACGTCTGTGCGGCTGGCGGTGCACCTGCGACGACGAGGAGCTGTGGTTAGGAGACTCTGCAGCTACCAGCTCAGGAGTGAGCTGTCGCTTGCGAAGACCAGGAGAGCTGCCGGGCGAAGACATAGTTTGCAGGATGACTGAGCCATCTGAGACGACTGGTGACCTTTATATGTGTGGAGAATGAGGCATGTGAGAATTTTTGGCCAGTCCACTCAAGATGCTACACATGCGAGGAAAAGATTGACGGAAGCCTGACGGAGACTGGAGAGGAAGACTCCGAACGGTGGGTAACCGGCACATATCTTTGCACTAGCTGGACATACATGAAATGAGTAAAGCATAAGCATGCTGGATGTTCAAGAAGAACTCAGAACTATTCATCGAACTTCGGCTTTACCCTCCGCACTCCCAGGCGCCCATTTCGAGCTAGACATGACATTTCAGGGTTTACCAGAGCGCCCTACAAGCGCTAGGTCTCACAAACACGATTCTATCTCGCTAATTGCAGGCACGATACCAGACCTAAACATATGGCTGAGGTCGCTAAACCACCGCAACACGACTTTGCCGCGCCCTTGCGCAGAGATCCGCGTCTACTCGGGCGCTTCGACTTCCCGCGTAACTATCGCTCCTAGCGCCTGTCCACGTGATATTTTCACGTGCACGCCACGTCGCGTTCGACTGAAGCGCGCGTAGCTCGCTTGTGAGATCAATGAGCAGCAACACTTGCTTTAGACTTTCACGACATCGGTTGCGGCTGGTCAGTCCTACGCTGGAAGTCACAGGTTACCACGCGGTCTTGAACATATCAGGTCTTCAATGCCTCTGAACGTTCTGCTTCGGCGGAGAATGCCTCCACTCTCCGCGGCATTCACTTCGAACAGGATATTCCTTTACGCTGCACTCAGTGTCATCGCGACTCTCACTACTATCGCGAATGCATGTCGTAATTACAGTAACTTCTATTCAGTGGCGATATACCTATCCAGGAGCGGTCGGAGTCTCTTGGTGAGTCCGTATTGCCAGATAGCTTCGAGAATAAGTCTGAATTCTCCGTCAGGTTCTAGCCAATTTTGGCTTCCTTTCGGCACTGCTGTCTGGTAGAGTTTTGCAGCACATATTCTTCGGCCCCCTTCAGGCTCGCGAGGTTGAGGTCAGTTTTGTGTTGTGCCGTACGCATGCTGCAGCTTATATAGCGCCACTTCAGCGGTTATATGATCAGACATGGATGTTTGTCACCGAGTCCTTACTGGCGTTCACGATTTTTAGGGACGATTTCGACATCCCGTTCGTCATCATGTTCGGCTTTCTCCTCTTCGTCAAGTGCTTCCACTGGCTCATGGCCGACCGCGTGGAATCGGTACGCACGATCTATTGCGCGTCAGAACCAGCTTGTTATCTGCACCATTGCTAGTCATGGCACTAGCGGGTGCGCAAGCTTGGATATATTTACCCAATTCTAGGTCATCTTCTGAGTTTCTGATTACTAACGCTTCATTCTATTAGATGGACCAAGTCCCATATCCTGGGCCACCTCTCCTCTTCCACATCCGGATGAACACGCTCTTTTTCATTCTGTGGCTCGTGGATTTCATAATGCTGGTGTTTGCTGTTGAAAGCACGATGTCAAATGGCGTTGGTGGCATGGTGCTGTTTGCGAGCGAGGTGAGCGCCAGTCTTTGTCAACTGAAACACTACTGAGCGTCCAACGACATGCAGTACGCGATCTTGATGGCTAGCGCGCTGAATTCTATGGCAAGGTATACTCTTTCTAACCTGGAAATCAGACGTGCCCGTGCACGGGGTGGCTTGAACGCTCCCGCATGGGAAAATAAGAGCATGTACATATTTTATATCGAGCTAGTCACTGGTCAGTTGCTGGCATGCTCCATCCGTATCACGATCATGCACCAAGTAACATATTCTATCTACAGATTTCCTAAAACTGGTGGTCTACCTCACGTTCTTCGTGATCGTCCTGAGTTTCTACGGACTGCCGCTAAATATGATTCGGGACGTCTACCTCACGGCACGGTCCTTTACGGGTCGACTGCGCGCGCTGGTCCGCTATCACAACGCGACTCGAGATATGGACCGTAGATACCCGAACGCTACTGAAGAGGAACTAGCGGCAATGTCCGATCGTACATGCATCATCTGCAGAGAAGAGATGGTTGCGGTCCCCCAGAATCAGAATGCAGCTGGGCAGGGACAGGCGCCAGCCGACGCAAACGCCAATGCGAATGCTGCTCAGGATGGTCCAAACGTGACACCCAAAAAGCTTCCTTGTGGGCATATCTTCCACTTTCAATGCTTGCGTTCGTGGCTTGAGCGGCAACAAAGCTGCCCCACATGGTCAGTCTGCCTTCCGTCCCGCCGGGCGTTTGGATGATATCTCACAATATTTCTCCAGCCGTCGCCCAGTGCTACGAAACTGACA
>JANHOG010000452.1:0-16186 GCA_027627325.1 Phlebia brevispora
TTGCTGCTGCGAGCGCTGCTGACGGTAGGAACGGCTTGGTCTCCACATTCGGTCCCAAGGTGCGCTGTTTCCGCGTTCTGAAAATGCAACACCACTTACGCGAAGAAATGTGATAGATCCTCTCTGGAAGCTCGCCAAGTATCAGCAGCGTCGTCTCTGCGCTCGACCACGTTGATGCATCCGCTCTCTCTAACGTATGTATTCACGAGGCACTGCTCTACTGCAAACCTTGACTAACTCTGTTACAGGCTGCCTCCTCTCTCCTGAAGGCCAAGCCAACATTCGTCGCTGTCGGCGATATCCAGTCGCTTCCATATGCCGACGAGCTTGGGCTGTAATGTTGGTGATTAAGTTTATAGATTCATGTCGATAAATAGCGCGCGATCTCAATTCTGGAGCTTTCTGTCCATCAGCGACCAAACGTGTTGCGGGAGGGACCGCTACCGGCTGCCAACGCGAATTGTCGCTTTTGTGGTGACTTTGGCGACGAAAATGACTTTTTTCTCTCATTCACACGATCAGAGACGAGTCGTTTAAAGCTGCAGTCGTCAGTTATGACGATGTCTTCCATCGACCAGCCAACGCGTCGCGGGTCTCGTCGAGACGGCGTTCGTGCGAAACGCGTCTAGGTCACGAGATACGCGTGTTTTGGATTTCCCAAATTCCACGTGGTCGGTGGCGGTCGCCAGACGCACGTCGCGCGACTTTGGGTGACCTTGCTTCAAATTTGGTTCAAGTGCTGGTCGAAGTCTGAGGAAAGTACTTACGATCAGTGTCTATGTGCGATATATAGCATCCATAGCTTTGGACAACATCTGAGTCCCGGGGCGGCTCGGAGCCGCGAAGGTTCGGACCTTTCTGGCGTTCAGTTTCGAGCTGACTTTTATTGATTTGTTGGTCAGATTTATGGGAAGGCATCATATTCATCGGTATGTAGGTTATAGAAACGATGAGACATCGCAGCTGCGGCATACACGCACTAGCATGGCACGGTCCATCGCGGCTTTCGTAAAATTAATATTGTTGAATTTCTGGGCCTTAGACGACTGATGACACAGCATCGGGATGCAGCAGCATTACTACTAGTCAGCATGCAAGATATTCGACTGATTGTATCTCAAGGTGTCTTTGTCTCTATGCCTCGTACTGTGTACCGAAAAGCCATCAGTTTCTCACTCATGCGCTTACTGAAGCAGAAACGTACGTTCAGAGGAGGTTTTGAAACCTCCGCTTTGTCCTGCAGATGCAACTGTCAGATTCAATCTCAGATCCATGGAGGTCACTCACGGTAGTAACTGTCTCTGAAATAACGATATTGATTGGGGCCGATGAGCGACTGCCATCGGCCCTCTGGAAACCAAGGCCTGATAAGGGAATGCTGTTGAGCTGACCGACTTCTGAACCTTCTGTGCTTCCGCTGATCAGCTCTCGTGTATTCAGCCTACAGATGCGACGCAGCGTCAGTAGGAACTATAACTTGAATCAGTTGTCGGACAGCGTACGTGGTTAGCAGCGAGATCACAGATACTGAAGATACAGTAATAAGCAACTGGTGGTTGTTATGCTCCCTGACGATACGTACGCTTGCTCAAACAAAAGAACAGAAACATATCGTAGGAGGTGGTCGGCGAGACGAGATACTGTCAGGGCAAGTTAGTAAAGTATCAAGCTTACTCAAGGCACGTCGACCAACAAAACTCACGGCAATGAGTGCGCCTAGTTCTACAGAACTATACGGAATAATTAAGAGTACTATAGAATTCATTGATTTGTATGACTTACAACGACAAGGATCCCGTCGTGATCGTCAATGTGATTAATTTCGAGATGATATGGTCAGATCTACGGCGCACAACAACCATTTCAGCTACCAGGCTTGAATGACAGCATCCTACTCACCTCCGAAAGCCAGTGCGGCTCGTGTACAAGTACATAGTCATGACACCGGCGATGAACACATCTGCGGCAAGCGACGAACATAGTCCGATTACGACGGGTGTCTAATACGACAGCTGTCAAGCTTGCTATACATTGGTAGTCATAATAAGGCCGCACCTTCAGTGTTGCGTCTGCTTTCAAGGCGCTTTGCACGAAGAGACTTCTGAAGGTTAGATTACATCGGAATTCAAGAAACGGTATAAACATACGCTTTAATAGGGAAGACTGCAGCAATGGTTAGAGGGGAGGAGATTTGCGTTGAGAGTACAGATCACATACTCAAGTTTGACCCTGACAAAACCGTGTGAGAACGACAGAATGAAGTGGAGAAATGTAAACTCACCAAGATGGTTGAGAGTAAGGATGGCCTAACCATCGGAGTGTTGAGCGATCACAATATAAGCTAAGGAGAAATGTGCGTACGCAAAATCCTGTTATCCAAAGGTTTCGGCCGACTGCACGGAAGTTTCATGTTAGCGGAATGATAATGAAGCGATGGTATACACATCTTACATCGCCAGATACGAGAGACAAGGAACCTATGTGTGATGGTCAATTGATACATCAACAAGGCACGAGAAAGTCATGCGCACGTCTGAAATATGAAAGCGGCAAACACCTAAGTGCGGGGAGGCTGAGTCACGACACGAGTATTTCAGGATCTGAATGTACATACGTCGCACATGTACGCTGCCTGGCTCGAGTAAGTATCCGGTGTATAAACCTGCATGAATATCATGGACATACAGATATTCCCCTGAAAAGCACCGAGTAAGGTTCTGCAGCTCTCGAGCCGACATGAAAATAGATACCAATATGTGTTGAGCAGAACCGAGGGGTTGGCAAAGTTCACAATGAGGAAACGATAGAATGTTTCGATGACAATCGCTTGTTGTGCAGAATCAAGGAACCTAGAAAGGTAGCGAGGATTTGTCTCGGTAGTAAATAATGCAGATGAATAGCTGCGCACCAGATTACAATAACCTACCAGCGTTGTGAGCGCACACCAACAGCAATGGAGGAAGTAATACATACAACACATCTCATGTACCAATGGTCAGCTTTGGCCCTGCGCGACCGAAAGTAGCTATACAAGTGGCAACATACCACGCCGTATAGACTGCACGCTTGAGTTTGTTAGAGGCTAGGCTTTACAGTGGTATATGAAGAGCAACTCAAACTTACAGCGAGGATACAGCGACCCCTACGTAGCCAACGCCAATATGCGGCCCGACCTGCACGTTCTCAGGGATGAGCGCCGCTAGAGGGTTAGAGTTGGGTGGGGTGGTCATCTCAGCGTCACACTCAAAAGAGTGATGCTCAGTATGTTTTGAGGAAGTCCGTACTTATATCTGTTAGGGACTCCAGTCCGTCTACAGAAAACGAACAATGACTCTTCCGGTGTAACACCATTGCACGGAGAACTTACTGCGCCCAGGTCCTATCGCCGTATGCGACCGGCTTTAAGATGCAGAACATCTCCTGATTGATACCATCGTATGCCACCGCCACACAACTAAGGCACCAACTACAGTGTAATAGCTAGATTCGAAGGTCACAATGTGACGCAAGGTTGACTTACCGGCACTGTGAGTTCTAGGCTGAATAATTTACTTGTCTTGTGGTATGGTTAAGATTACTTTGAGGACCGACATATATTGCAACCTGCCGAAGCTGTGAGCAAGACAGGCTTTCTGTTGAAGATCTGCACAGCATCCACTTTTCTGCGAACGCTCAACGCCACTGTCAGGTGGCTAGGTGGTGACGCTTAGGTTGTGCCATAATTGTATGGTTGTACTCGATGTAAATCAGCATTATCAGATTGAGACGTCGAGAGATCACACCTGGTGGGGCGTCAGACCACGTACCTTTGTCGTCGTTCCCGTGAGCGCTACACAATCCAATAGCGTCGAAACATTCCTGAATGTTACCGGCATATTACTAGATATTGTAGCAATAACAGCTGGCACGATCCTGACCGTAGTCAGCTGATTTAATACCCAGTGAATCAAGGTAAGTGCCACGTACTCATCAGTAAAATGTGCAGCGCCTGTCATCGGATGCTTCTGGGAGCGAAAAGAAAGACTTACCACGGTTGATGCACCAGTCGTAGATTTTGATTGACATCCAGTTATGAGCAGTATGTGCCATATGCATCTGAGAAAAATAAGAATGACCTACAATTCGTGCCACGTAGGGAGGTGCAACCTTGCTTCTGTAGGCTGATTTAGACCTTTCTGTGAGATGAGAGTCTGCGCCCATTTGAAGCGCTCTGTAGCGCTTTCTGTCGGCTCTGAAGCTTCTGTATTGACGCTTACAGAAGCT
Organism: Phlebia brevispora; assembly: GCA_027627325.1. Taxonomy (NCBI): domain Eukaryota; kingdom Fungi; phylum Basidiomycota; class Agaricomycetes; order Polyporales; family Meruliaceae; genus Phlebicolorata; species Phlebicolorata brevispora. Next base: position 4,264 of record JANHOG010000452.1, read on the forward strand.
TTGAAGGTTTACTGATGCTTGAAGTTCAAAGTAGCTGTTGCCTATGACCCAGTTCGCAACTTCTTGCAAGCCAGGGTTCGTAGCATTATTCTATGAGCAGTACTTCATTACGCCAACCTACGCGCGAGGTGTAGTCAGCTCCCAGCTAGTAGCTATCGATAATGCTAACTTCAATGAAGTTTACCTCGCATGCAACCCCTCGACTCGGCAATTGCCGTTACATCCTTGATGCCGACCGAGCGGATAGTTCGGACCGGGCTGTTCTTGGATTTTTACCTTCATATCGAACTCCACGTCCTTCGCAAGCACTCTGACCACTGGATTTGAGGCAGTAAGCCGTCTATTACAACAGCCTGCAGTTGGGATGTATACAAGTTGAGTTCTCACGTACCTGGAGTGGTACTCATAAGCTATAGCTACGCTGCATTCCAATCGATCCATACGCAGCGCGCATCACCTGAGTCATCAGTGGGCAGACAGTAGGTTTTCTGCTTGTATACCGGATGCTGTGCCATGACCGTGCTTGCTGTACTTCTAGATGGTACAGGATTACCTTCAACGACGGTATGACATACTACTCATTACGCGGCGCCCCGATTTTCTTATCGACGCTGGACGTATAGACTATGGTAGAAGCCCCAACAAGTATCAAAGACCCTATATTCACCGGTGCTAAGTTTACAGTGATGATCCTTTCATTCAATGTGCGACCCCATGAAGTTATAGGTCATATGTTGATCAAACTCGCCGTTAGGCTACTATGTTCTGTCTCAGAGGTAAATTAAATCGTGAATACTAGTCCTCGGTAAATCGCACTGAACTTTCTATACTGCAGATGATAAATCGGTCGCTAGAGAACTGAGCACGCCACCGGTAAGTATACTTCGCACAATCAGAGCCAAGGCCGCATGGCTTGCGCGATACTAACATCAGATCATTACTGGCTAACATCTGAAGCATATGGCCTCTTTTCCGGAGCAACTTCTACCAGGTAAAGCTCCACTCACCTTGGTATACATCAGAGACGTGATACTCATCAGTTGGTATCTGTATGACCATCAAATGTCCAGTGTCGTGTGGTACATAAGGACTGCATCGAGAGGACAGAAAGGTAAATGCAGATACTCCTCAAGATACAACGAACATTTATACCTTGATGTATCATTTATTGTATAGTTTATAATGTGCAATGGGGGTCCATGGGCTACAGCATTATTATCCCCGGTGCTTTGGTGAGCATGCAGTCTGGGGATCCTGCGTCTGCTCCTGTTATGGGACCAGTTTATCTGGGCATCTTGCTATCATCAACGTACGTTAGTATGTGCTCAACAGCCATTAGCCCGTCTCAACTGAAATTTGGGCCTGTTTGGCAGCGTCTATGGACTAACATGCTGTCAAACATTCAACTACTACAGATCACAGAGAGCACGCTCAGACGATAAGCTCATCAAGTCATTGGTGCGTTCCCACACTCTCTAAGGACTGTCGCTCATTCCCTTGGCACCACAACAGGTTGTTGTCGTTTGGTCGGTTCCGGCAATCTTCAGAAATACGATGCGCTGACCTTGAGCGCGATATCTGCCAGGTGTCTAGACACGCTTCACCAGGCTTTCGTAACGGACTTCGGATATTCCGTCCTCATTCTCGACAAGTCAGATTTTATGACCCTATATCGCGACGGTCCTGGATGGTACTATTCCTGTTGTATCCCAATGGAACACCACACTCATGATCATCACAGGAGCCTGCCGGTACCATTTCTCCTCTATTTCTCTTACCTGAACAATTCTCTGAGGCAATAGTATAGACATCAATTCTTATTCAGGTACGTTCATATCTAATTGGAGTGGTCTTGGCTAATATCATGACCGTACACCCCTAGACTCTAGAAAGCACCCTTGTCCAAGGGTACGTGATGGCAGTGCCTGGAATCAGATGTTTCACTAATATTATGCTCTAGCTTTCTAGTTCGCCGCATCCAAAAACGTCAGTTTGAACGCAAGCTCAGCAGTTATTAGCGGTACTCATTATTCACGTTACGGAGCTAGTCAGCGGGCATACTTGGTTATCAGTATCCACCGTCTGTACCTCCGAGACATGCATCAGCGTTCCATCTACTGACATCTCGATGCCGGCAGGGTATACTAGTGCTCGGGGCTCTAGGTACGTTCATATTGAAACATCATGTAAACAGCTACTGACCACGCCTGAAGGCTGTAAATTGGGTATGTAGCTCATTGTATGGGGCATATATGGCGGCCAGATCTGACTGATCCTGTGATCCTTTTACAGTATATCCTGGCAAGTTGTAAGTAGCCATTGTCCTTGCATCAAAAGTCCCAACACGCTGCATGCTTTCACATTTAGGTATAGCAATCCTGATAGTGTAGCAACTATTTCGACCAAGGACAAGGTAATTGAGACAGCATCCTCGATGTTAATCTTACACTTCGTTCATCAGATATACCCAATCCTCAACTTCTCTGCCATATTAGCCGTAGATACGGTCATTGCAGTTATCTTGCTATATTGTCTGTACAACAAGCGTACTGGTTTTAGACGGTAAGCTACAATCCTCTTTTGTCTTCCGATCTCGCTTAAGAGGTTGATTTTAGATCCAACGATATAATATTGAGACTCATGATGCTCACGGTTAGCACCGGAAGTCTTACAGTGTGGGTCGCGCCTTGGATCGTTTTTTGCAAAGCATGCTATAAATCACATTTTTAGCGCCTTCGGATTGGGCGGTCTGGTAACGGTTAGCAAATCGCTTTCCCGCTTTGCGGTGTATTATTAACGAAAATGCCGCTGGTCCGCAGTATCTTTGGAACCAACTGGTTTTCTGGGACCTCTTCTTTAGTTTTGTGGTCGCGAAACGTACGTGCGATCTTCCTGCGCTAGACTAACGATGCTAATCCGCTATTAGTATACGCCAATACGCTACTGACTGTGTATGATTCCTTCTATATTGTCAACGACGACACCTCACACTCGGAGTTACACAGGCTGAATACGAGATCCGCTATATACCATGGCTCAGGGGAGCCTCAGGATGGCACAATGGACGTTAACTCTATCCCCTTGACGAGGCTCGGGCTAGCACGGGAACGTGAAGACCAATCTCACACAATCAACATTGTAGTCTCTGAAACCGTCGAAATCGTGAGTGTTTTCGTTGCTGAATCACACACAGCGCCTCTAAGCCCAGTGTATTACAGGACAACATGTCAAGCGTTAAGGAGTCACTTGGAGTACGTCTGCACATATGAGCTTCCGGAGCAGGCTAACAATCATCTGGCTCAGGTGGGGGACACTGACACGAATTTCAAGTTCGCATGACCGTGTAGCAACACTGCACTCTAATTCTGGTTATCAGCTGAATATCTTGGACTCGGCATTACTTCGCGTATGGAAACTCGGAGTTGGTAATCGATTATTTTTTTTGGAGTTCAGCTTGTGATGTCCGGGTGCCAATACGTAACGAGCAGGTAACATGTAAGAAGCACAGTTTTCGATGGGGCCTGAGCGCGAGACAGGTCGGCCCCGAAGCACTTCGTCACACCAGCATCATGCGTGCAAAACGTCATTAAGGACCTACGTGTCGCGACACCTCTTGAACACTGTCATCAGTCTCCGGATTCGTCGAGTTGCTCATGTCCGACATCTCCATTGGCGTGTCCGTCGTGGATGACGCGGGCGAATCTGTGCAGAAGCGAGTCAGTACTGGGTTTCCGGACGGCGACTGCGAGAAGATGAGCTTACGAGTCGAGAAGATAGCCGCGTCGAGGCGCATAGTAGCCCGCAGGCTGTCTTCGTAGGCTTCGGCGTACCCGGCGCGCCGTCCGCCCGCGCTGTCGGTCCTCGCCGTGCACTTCTCGTCTGTGCCGTCCGTGAAGTGGTCCGAGGCCGTGACCGCAGTGCCCGCTAGCGCGAAGACCGTCGTGTTTCTGTACTCGGGCGCAGCCTTGTTTGTCTTCGTGAGCGGCGAGAGCGCGGAGGTGAAGACCGGCGCAAAGGCCGCGGTGCAGTCAGTACTTTTCACTAGAATGTGACTGAGCTTATGGTAGTTAGCGCGACGCCCTCAGGCCTCAATAATATCATCTTCCGCTGCACGCTGAGCCCAACACATGTTGTGTAGTCCGAACGTGCGTGAAACATAATGTTTCCTTGGAACGGTCCCTGTAAGGACATATGCTAATTCTCTGCCGTGTCCTTTGGGTCTCTTCCCATACTGTTCAATCGGCCCCCATGACGAAACCGAGGAAAAGGCCGTCGCGAGAGAAAATCTATACGGATGGCGAAGCGGGTCTATAGTGCAGTGCCTAAAGGGCACATCCGAGTCTGTACTGGACTCGATTTCCTGCTGCAGTTGAGCACATGAACATGAGACACCAGTAGATGCATGTTTTATAACGAGCATGTAGAACGGTGGGAAGGCGACCTGAGTCCGCCGCGGCGCGTCGCGCGTCCGCACGCGTCTTGGTCGTAGATGAACTTCCACGTGCTCTTGTGGCGCCCACCGCAATGACCCAGCGCACAACTCTGCCCGCGACCTTCATACAGCTTGCTACGCCAAAGCTTGGGTGAAGAATATGATACATATCTCTGAAAGATTTCGTCTCAATAGTATTGATGAAGGAGCTGCAGTGATAATAGATTGCTTTTTCAGAATCGCTCGCGTAATATTTGCTGAGGCGCATGTCGTCTCGTATCTAGAGGTGCGTAGCCTGAGCTTCGAGTTCCACAACATTGTCACTCAACCATGAACGTTTGAACTCTTAGAGACTCAGAAATGAACTCTAATCAATACGAACCTAATGGCCGCACAGCAGAGTTTGTTGGCCGCCGCCACGATCTTGTTCATCACAAGCTTGTCTCCAGTATCTGTCAGTGCGCGCACAGGTATGTTGGATAATGCTCACCCGCTATTGATTGTGACGAAGCTCAGGACACGCCGGTCGCAGAAGATACATCTCAGACTCTTACGTATAGATTACTAACCTTGCCGGTATCCACTGTCAGTTGCCGCTGGTGCTGTACTGTGGCCCACTTATGATTTATGCGTTCGCGGCTGCAACTTGGAGAAGCGAGTTCGTGCATGTTAACCTCAAGCCCCGATTTTGAGCGCGGCGAAGATGAGCATCATCTGAGGGGACGAAGCGGTCCAGTCTCGCGCGACTATTTATTCAACTGGAGATGGCCATCTTTGTCTGATGGTGCGCAGCCGTCCCTTGAGTCAAGCGGTCATGATTAATGACACAGTCCGTAGGAGAGAAGAATATACACCATTCAGGTCGTAACACGGCCAAAGGGCAGCCGCTTTGAACAGCCTTACGATCTCATTACTGGCGTTCATATATGGTACTAGTTTTGGCAGCAGCCTCGCTCTTCATCCTGAGAGTCAATGAGAGACTTATCAGGCAACTATCGGCCTCTATCATGCGAAAGTGACTGCAGACTGGAACTTTATTTCTTACGATATCCTGCAGGATGTGGCGTTGATAATCTGTTCGTACCCGAATGATGACGCTGTCAAGGTCCTATCAGCGGAAAGGTAGTAAACTTCGCTACGTGATATACCATCTGCTGAACCATTTATAAGGGGTCATAATGCAGAAAGGGTACGCTGCCCAGCCACACCAGATAGAATCCACTTCTCTCGACTCCAATGAGCTTAAATTCTGATTCGCTTCCTTCTACAGGACCGATATATATTGGCATGATGCTCTCGTCAATGTGCGTAGTGCTTATCTTCTCGAGCCAGCGTCATAGCTGAAATTGGAGCGTCTGCACCATAGCCTCTATGGACTGACCTGTTGTCAGACCTTTAATTATTACAGGTCGCAGAGAGCTCGCTCGGACAACCAACTCACGAGGTACTTGGTATGTGTGGATTTTCATTTCGGACACCTGTGTCTTTCACCATCTTTCCGCAGGTTGCTATTGTATGGTGAGTACTACAACCACTTGAAGCTGCTTACATTCCCGAAGCCGGGCTGACCAAGTGCGTAGGTTGCTGGACACCTTCCACCAAGCAACTACAGCCCATCTGGGCTATTATTATCTCATTATTCAGGACTCAAACATACTTGCCTTATTTCTTCACAATGCTCAATGGTAGTGCTTCCCATATTCTGTAGACATGCTGCTGAAGTCATCAATATTAGGACCTTTCCGGTGCCTGTCTTCCTTTTATTTTCTTCCCCAATGGTTTTCTGACATGATGACGAATGAAGGCAGAGATATTCATCAATGTACGCTTACATGTATCGTCGCCCGTCATCTAATCAAGTCCTTTTCAGGCGATAGTTGGCACTCTCGTCCAAAGGTGTGTGGCAGTCCAGGATGACCGTATTTTCTAAAGAATACCTTGTAGTTATCTGATATATCGTGCTCATAAAAGTGAGTTCTCGTGCAGATGCCTTATTCGAAATTCTGACCATGTGTTTCGGCATCTTCAGTTGGAAATAATGTCTGGATCTCGGTCTTCACCGTCAGTATGCTGGGTCGCAATCTCGCTTATCTCCCGTGACATACTTAAATCTACAGAGCTGTTTGGTCTTTTCTGCTCTGTGTAAGCGCAACTCCACGTCTCATATCTGCCGAGTTCAACTTCGACAATGGAAATAGGTCTTCAAATCCGTATGTAGCTCGTGCCGTATCGTATAATCAACTAACTAATTGCTGTGTGCAGTCTATCCAATCAGGATGTAAGTAATAGCTGCCTAGCAGGAAATGCTCGCGCGGTTCCGCTCAGCTTCGCTTGCAGCATTATCGACCCGAACCCACTCTTTATTTTAACCAAGCTCAAGGTAGGTACGCTACTTGCATTGTTTTCCACGGCGCTTTTATACCCCTCCTCAGCCTTATGTTGTGGTCAACACATCTGCCATCTTGGCGGCAGATGCCATTGTCGCTATTTCTCTCATACGCTGCTTGTACGGAAAGCGAACCGGGTTCAGAAGGTCAAGGGATCTATTATCACGCGACAGAAGTGCGCTCAAACGAACGAACTTCACAGATCGAACGATATCATAACCAGGCTCATGGTTCTCACAATCAGCACCGGTGGTCTTACAACGTAAGTTATGGTAGAAGCTGTATAGACGTGTGAAACCGCGACTGACACTGTTCAGGTGTGTTGCCGTAGCGAGTCTTATCTCAGTAAGTGATAGTACGCTATTTTCATCCTGTCGACTAAGGCTGACACCGCATTCCAGTTTATGGTAGCGCCGTTGGCATTCTACGACATTCTTTTCAGCTTCATGCTGAGCAAATGTGCGTGTACTTCCCAAATTATAAGAAAATACTCATAGTACGTTTTCAGTATATGCTAATTCTCTGTTGGTCATGTACAGCATCTGCTCACCGTTCGTCAGAGGTCATGCTGATAAATAACATAGGTTAAATTCCAGAAGCATGATCCTTCGTGGCCCCGGTCACTCACAAGACACCGTGAAGAACATCAATTCCATCCCTTTGACTGGGCTTGGCTTAAAATCACAAAGTGATGAAGATCAATCTCAGGCTATTAATATTGTCGTCACTCAGACTGTCAACACCGTAAGTGCTACGTCTCGTTATCTGCAATAACAACGAACGTTTGATGTTATAGGACAACACATCAACTACCAAGCATCCTTTTCCAGTATGCCCTCATCCACGTTTCTGAAAAGTCACTGACAATCGTCTCCTTAGGTGGAGGACAGCAGCGCAGACTATCCCAAGATTGATCTGTCGCCATGCTAAATTATCATATTAGCCTGAATACCTAGACTTTGTAGTGTCCGAGTCGGTTGTGGAGACTACATCTGTGCTGAAAAACCCGTGCGCATTGTTCAATATTTTATTGACGATGTATTTGTATAAACAAGCGTCAGAAACATACGACAAGTGGAGACAGCTTGAGAGTCGGCTGGCGGAATGCCCAGAGTCCCAGACTGACCGCCGTTGAGCATACTCATCATGATGCTACCAGAATATGTCGCGCTACATCCTCTATACCACCGTCGTCACATGCGTCCGGTGGGTCGATCATATCAGATATCTCGATGCCAGGAATGTCCATCAGGTGTCGCCGTGCACGCAACAGAACCCTCGCCTGTGAAACTGCCTTCGGATATGGCGCACTTCTTGAAATATACGATCGCGTCAATATCGTCTTCTCGAGAAGACAGACGTAAGGATCGTACGTTTCTCTCATCTCATTCAAGTCTTCCCTGACTAGAACCGCTCTAGACAGGACTTAGGTGACACGTCGACTGTAAAACGGCCTCCAGATTTCGTACGCCTCTGGAAACTGTGTTCTGCACTCATACCTGCTGTCGTCAGGAACAATGTCTACAGCTCACGTGTGAGTAGCGTTTCGGCGGTGACCTAACTGCACTGATTTCGTGATTTGAACTACTCAGAATAATGGTGCGAACGCCCCTATGCAGCGGCAATTTCAAGAGTTGTTTGCGTTCAGAGCTCTTGCGCGCAACACATAATCTGGACGTGCTACACTGTCGTCGTTCGGATCCCTCTTCGATATATGCTGTCGACGTACGCCCTGTCATTTGTGCCTGCACCGCAGGCACCATCGGCATGCCACGGCGTTCACCTGCACGCCACGAAGGTACGTGTAAGCCTCATCATTACCGCGCCCCATACCGTGCGACCTCTTGTACACTGTCATCAGTCTCCGGATTCGTCGAGTTGCTCATGTCCGACATCTCCATCGGCGTGTCCGTCGTCGTCGTCTCGTCGAGCGTCTCCCCATTTGGCTCCGACGGGTGCCAGAACCAGAGCGAGAGGAGGCTGCGCTGCAGGCTGAGCAGGCTGCTGGGGGACACGGAAGGCCTGACCAGGGACGAAGCTGAAAGCCTTTGCGTTGAGCTTGCTCATGTCGTCGAGGTCGCTGACAGATTATGCCAAAGGAGAGGTGTGAGCAAGTGTAAGGCTAGGATACAAGAAAGAAAAAAGACGACGACGACAGAGAACTAGGGTACGAGCAGTGAGAAGAGCGCTGCGGACGATGAAGGGGACAGTGAGCAGACCGATGCTTTTGCGATGAGCTCGACGCTAAAAATCAAGCTGCAACTTTTGGGCGCTTCCGATATGAAGGAACATTTCATTAGCGTTCCGGCTACTTTACAGACTCATGACTGCTGCAACCAGTCCTCGGATCCGCTTTCTAAGTCACTCTGATGATGAGATAGTCACAGTTGAATTCATGCAGGCTGTGCAGTTGCTTGGCCGTTGTCCGTAGCAGTGCTTTGGATTATCTCTGAAGATATGCTGTTATTTTTGAGACGTTGGAGCGGGACCCCGAACAGTGGGAGAGATCAAGCGAGCTGTTGCGGCACGCTGGCTCGAGAGTCGCCCGCCTGCGCACCGTGAAGCTCTCCTCCCTCAACACCGAATGGCCTCAGAACAAGAAACATATCTCGCCGTACTCAAAGCCTCCTACGACTACGACCCACAACCAGATGCAGAAGATGAGCTAGCCATCAAGGAAAATCAGCTCTTGTTCCTCCTCGAACGCACAGACGACGAGTACGTTTCTGTCTCTGCCATCTCCGTCTCCGCCCGTTTCTAACGTCTTTCCCTGCTTTCTCAGTTGGTGGAGGGTCAAGATCAAGCCGGATAGTCAAGATGAGGATGCTCCATCCGGTCTGGTTCCCTCTGCATACGTAGAACCAGTGAGCAGACCGCTTAATGTGATTCATTGCACCCATCGAACCACGCGTGTCCACAGGCACCGCATATTTCTGTCGTCAAAGCTCTGTACGACTACGAGGCGCAGCAATCAACTGAGCTTTCTGTGCACGAAGATGACGTCCTATATGTGTTCGGCAAGGAAGAAGAATGGTTGCTCGTGCAGAGTCAGAAGGAGGACAAGAAGGTCGGCTACGTCCCTGGAAACTACGTCGAAGAGGTAAGCACTCTGGCGACTGTCTTGTATTTCGACCGTTCACAGTATAACAGACATCGGCCGAGGGTGACTCAAATGAAACGTCAGCACCATCGTCTCCACCTGTTCCTGATGTCACCACCATCGTCGTCCCGGACTCGGTATGTGCACAACACCTCACTTACGGCTCACAAAGCTCACAAGTCCTTCATAAAAGCCGCCAAAGCCGGCTTACAAGGATCCAGTAGAGCTCGTGAACAGCAGCAAGGCGAAGGCCCAGGCAACACCCGTGGAGACATGGTCGATCTCCGAGGTTGACAAGAAGGGTAAGAAGAAGAAGGGGACTCTCGGTGTAGGAAACGGTGCGATGTTCTTCGCCAGCGAAGCCGATAAGGTACATGTCTTCCTTTCAGCCTCTCCTGCATAATAAACCGGACGTCCCGTAACCTCTCACTTTCCTGCCTATCACAGACCCCCGTGCAGAAGTGGCAGACGACCGACATCCAATCGACACGGCTCGAGAAGTCCAAGCACGTTCACGTCGAGATAGGTGGCTCCTCACCTGTGAGCCTGCACTTCCACGCAGGTTCGAAGGACGTCGCAGACGCTATCCTCGCGAAGATCGAAGAGGCTCGCACAGTTTCATCCCCTGGGTCTTCGCCTAGCCTCGGTACGCCCACAGCGGTCGCCACGGCAGAACCTATAGAGCGCCCACGCAGTGCGGCGAAGTCGGTTCATTTTGATAACTCGGAGCCAGAGATCATCCCGCCACGCGAAGTGGACGAAGACGCGGACGACGATGACGAAGAGGCTGCCGGGAGACATGGGGATGGTGGAGAGCGTGCGGTGGTACTATATGATTTCACTGCGGACGGAGATGATGAGATGACTGTGCACGAGGGTGAGACGCTGCTTGTACTTGAGCGCGACACAGACGAGTGGTGGAAGTGCCGCAACATGGAGGGCGATGAGGGTGTCGTTCCTGCAAACTATCTTGAGGTGTGTATTGTTCACAACTGCATCCTCGCGACGCTTTTGGATATTGATATGCTCTTCTAGCTTGTTGAAGGCTCCGGCGGATCTTCTACAACATCGGCAGCGCCTGCACGTGACTACGAAGCAGAAGAGCCGGCGACCAGGACGAAAGAGCGCGACAGTGAGGAACAAGAACGTAAAGAACGAGAGGAGGCCGAGCGTAAGGAGAAAGAACGCAAGAAAGCTGAAGCTGAACAACGCGCAAAGGCTGCTGCCGCCGCGGCGGAGGCTGATAGACGGCGACGGGAACAGGAACGCGAAAAGCAGCGCGAGAAAGAGAAGGAGAGAGAACGTGCTGCAGCTACCGCAGCAGAGGAACGAGAACGACAGCGCAGGTCGTCTGAAAGCTCACGATCCTCACGGGACAGAAGGAACGGGGACTCTTCTGGGTCTCGCAGTTCTACAGATAAGCGTAAGCTCATATTTTTATGCACTCACAAACCTTGTTCTAACCATCACGCTTGGTATAGGACCCCCGCCATCGGAGAATGTTCGTACCTGGCATGACCGAACAGGCCAATTCCGTGTAGACGCCGCGTTCCTTGGCTTCGCCAACGGGAAGATCAGACTGCACAAGGTCAATGGCGTTATCATCGAGGTCCCACAGGAGAAGATGTCCTCCGAGGACATGCGCTACGTGGAGAAGATGATGAGCAGGCAGCGCGAGAGGGAGAGTCCGGCAAGTCCCCGCAGTAGAACGTCTGACGATGAGCCTCTAGAGCTTAGGCGACGCTCTTTACAGCCCCAAGCCCGCCCTTCATCGGACCGCAAGAAGGCCCCCACGGTGGATTGGTTCGAGTTCTTCTTGAATGCGGGATGCGATGTGGACGATTGCACACGCTATGCGGCGTCCTTCGAGCGGGACAAGATCGACGAAGCTATCCTTCCTGATATTACAGAGTCCACGATGCGGTCGCTTGGTCTGCGCGAGGGAGATATTATCCGTGTCAAGAAAGCTATTGACGCGCGGCAGCCCAAGGGGGACGACGGCAA
>JANHOG010000453.1:0-16180 GCA_027627325.1 Phlebia brevispora
GGGACAGGCATGCGCGTCGAGGTGCTTGGGGACAAGGAGGCGGAGAAGAAGATCTTCCCTCCTACCATCTCGTAAGCTGCGAATCTGCTGGTAGAATCGATTTCGGACGTGGAACCCTGGATCCACATATTGTTGTACGGATAATGGTATGTCTACAGATGGGCGAGAGAAATGCACAACGAGACTCGGCGCCCTGGAGAAGCTAGACCAGGACGCGAGATAGCACAGGTTGCCAGCTATCGGCGGTGATTTGACGGAGTTCAATGAGGTATAGTTTATCGAAAGGGACTGTGGTGGTATACCAGTCTGGCCGCGGTTCCTGACTCTGAACCAGCATCTGATCCTATGAAGCACGTTCAGTTGTGAACAAGCATACAGTTTCTAGTACACCTCACATCAAAGAATCGTTGGACAACTCTTGAGATAGCTTGGGCTAACTTCGCCAACGTGTACGGTTCTGGTCCAGAAGCGATTGCATGACGCCACGACTCGTATCCCGGCCACTACAGGACTGTCAGTTTACCCAATCAGCGCATCTGCTTCCATTACTTACGTTCATTCGGCAAGGAATCCTCCGGACATCTGCCAGCGGAACCACAGAAGTAGCTCCTTGCAGGCCGTCGAACTTCCCTACGATCGCATCCACGAGTCTGATCCCCAGTACGCCGTGCACAAAGAAGCGGATGGGTGGGCGAGATTGGGGCGGTGTTCCTGAGATCGGATGGGCTTCGACTTCTTGAGGAACAATAAGTCCGCGAAAAGGGACGTCATCGTAGTCGGTGAATGTATGGAATTCTGACGCAGGTCGTTCCTAATGGTGAAGTGTGAAGAAACATGTTGCGGCGACTCGGACGTAACATCACGAGCTTACCATCGCGTCGGACGTGTCCTAGCACTTCCTAGCTCGACTTTGAGGTGTAGGAAGTAGGATACAACAGGATAAGCTGCACGCCACGCAAAATGGGGGAGTCTGAGAGTAAGGCTGATTCAGAGTAGAGGCGTACTAGGCCCTGCCACAGGTATCACGCCTTACTATCGATGGCGAGAGACACATTCTAGGTAAGATACACCCTACATAACGGCTTATATTTGGAAAAGTAAGTGATCTTGTAGACATGCTGCATTAGTACGTACTATCACAATTTCGCACACACCAGGATTTGTGCCACCCGTCTGGACCTGAATATGTATAAGGTTTTGCGGTTCAGAGTTACGACATCCGGATCGCGTGGCGTTTGCTCCTATTTGTGATGCCAGTGCAAGCCCCCCTGACATGCCTCATGTCTGCATCGTGCAGATGAAAACTCTGGAGACGCAAAGTGAAATCTGAAATGCACAGTGAATGGATCGGTTGTTCTACGGCGTAGTACTTTTCCAAGCGTTCTCAGCTTCCGATGATGCTACCAAGCCTAAACAATACTAGTTAACTCAAAGGGCAAGATCATTCCGCGGCCTGATGGTCTAGTAGTATGATTCCTTCTTAGGGAAATCACGTGATCCTTAATTGGAGGAGGTCCCGGGTTCAATTCCCGGTTAGGCCCGTTGTTTTTTCATGGCTCTATGGTCCTATTTTTGCTTGCGGTATGCTGGGATGTGGACACTGGAGACACTAGCGAAGGACCACATTATGAATCGTTCATGAGGGGCAAGAGCGCCGCTGTTGGAACTGAGAAGATACAGAGGTAAGTAGGGGCTTATTACATAATATGCCACGACAAGACTTGTCGTCCTGAAAGACTGCAATAATAATTAGCACAACTTCGAAGCACGTACGTTGTAACCCACGGCGACCAAGATGGCAGCCTCAAATATAGCGGTGTTGACCAACTCGCATAGGATCGTCGCGTCCAAAAAGCGGGCGAAGAGAGGGCAGGTCAAGGAGGTCGTCTTCGATGAGACGGCGCGCAGGTGCGTGCCAAATCCTTTGTCAAGCGCATCCGGTAATGAAGGATGTTCGAGTTTAGGGAGTTCTTGACAGGCTTCCACAAGCGGAAGGTGGAGAAGAAGGAGATTGCAAAGAAAAAAGCGGAAGAGCGAGAGAGGCAGGAGCGGCTTGAGGCTCGGAGAGAGGTGCGTTGAGTATTTGCGTACTGCCGGAATATCTCAAGTGAATGCTGGAATTGTTCGCGCAGAAACGACTAATGCTTGCGGAAAAAGCGGCGAAGAATGTAGCGGAAGTAGAGCGTGCATACGGTGCGCATGCATCCGAGGATGGTGTGTTTCTCACTTGCCGTGATCCTCTGACCTGAGTACTGACTGCATGCGACAGAGGAAGAAGAGTGGGATGGTTTTGGGCCGGGATCTGGGGCGGATAGGAAAGGAAAAGCGAAGGAGAGCGCGGAGGACCATGTGATGGAGGAGGAGTATGAGGACGAACAACAGCTGGCGGTCGTGACCGTCGTAGAGGATTTTGACCCAGAGGAGCTACTGCATGGCCCGACACACTCAAGAAAAGACATTGAGGAGGGTCAGGATCAGGATGAGGACGGCGAAGGTGCGCCTCCACCCGCGAAACGCGTCAAAGTCGCGGAGATGAAGCAGGTGAAGACGCAGTCGAAGGTGGCAACAAAGGCCAAAGACGTGAAGTATCAGACGAACGCGGCGCGTAAGGCGGAACGGACAAAGCAGATAAAACGCAAGAAAGAAAAGGCTCATCGTGCAGGAGGGAAGGATGCGAGGAAGGGCAAGGGTACAAGGGGTAGGAGGTAGCATTACCCGCTGGTCTCCTGAAGATGTTGGATGTACGGTATGTATGAATATTGTTGTTGTGTACCGTGTCCCTGAGCTATGTGTCTAGATATCGAAGGAACTACCGCCCAATATACTCCGCTCCCGCCGCTTAACAAAAGTCTTTGTCCGGAGGTTTCTTCCACCCAACCCACACCGCATACGGGCCGTCCATCAATCCGTCAGTATTGGCGTGCCATATCTCCCATCTTGCTTTCCCACATTGATCCTCACCTGCATTCTCGCGTCGATCGTTATCCACATTTGCATCGTCTTCCCCAACGTGCAACCATAGCTCGAGAAACTCCCTCACGACATCCTCTGCTCTCAGCTCGACAACAACAACAACAGTCGTACGCCCTGGAATCGTTAACGCGTCGATTGTGCCAACAAGTGCGGGCAGTAACGAAGGATGGTAGATGCAGTCCACCACAAGGAGTAGATCTACTGGTGCGTACGATGTGCAGAGCCTACGCCGTTCTGCGAGCGAAGCGCCGTGTACAGTTAGCCAGTCGAGCACATCAACCGTCACTGTACCATGCTTTACGTTTTCATCTGAGTTCGATGGGGTACGTTTTGTCGAATGTGGTATATCGTTGAGGGTGAGGTTCTTAGCGAGCAGGTGTACGAGAGCTTCTATGTCGGTGACGGTGTAGTGGCGGACGAGGGGTGAGAGGAGCACGCTTAGGAGGCCTGTTCCTGCTCTGCGTGAACGGATGGTAGTTGCAGTTAGGGTCCCAGTTGGAAAGCTGGGCTCGGCATGTCTTACCCAAGCTCTAGGACATGTGCTTTCGCGAGCTGCACAGGGTCGAATAAACTGTTTCGCGCGTGGGCATACCATTGACAGAGAATCATCTGCGCAAAATCAATACTATATTTGAGTGACCGAGTTGCAATCAGCCTTTATCGCAAGGAAGAGAGAGAAGCACGCACCATGCTCGCCAAAGCACGCTACCAGTATCGCCTTTACGGCTGCGCAGCGATGTTGTGTCTTGGGCTACTTGCACCGTGATGGTCTTCTCTTCTGGCGGGCGCAGCTTATGCTTGTGTCTATGTTTTGTCTTCCCATGCTTCCGCGAGTGCGACGTAAGAGAAAGATCTTCAGCAACTGTTTGCTCATCCTGCTGACCGATCGGGGGGACATCTACAACCTGCACGCTAAACTCAAGCGTCAGGACATCCTGATGCGAGTCCAGGAAGCCGAGCCCGCGGAACGCGCCATCTTTCGCCTGTGCCTCCGTCTTCGAATTTCGCGCAGCGAGCGCCGTGTAGAGCAGAAAGACCTGTGCCCGAGAACGGACAACGTCAATGGGAGGAAAGTTAGCGTGCTGATGGGTGTGCTCTGCCGACCTCCTCGTCTGCATCGTGTACGGGCGTCGATCCTTCGGGGAGCTGGCAGATCGCTACTTTAGGCAGCGCGTCTTGGTGCTCGTGTTCGTTCATGTGGGCCTGATTGTCTAGGAGCGCGAATTGGATATTGTAAGTCGAGGTCGAGATGAGAGTTTGGGTCAAGAAACGCGCTTCGTGCCTCAGCGATGCGCGAAAGGTCCGCGGCGACTATTGACGCTTGTTTGGATTGTGGCGTGTGTCACGGTGCCTGCGCGAGCGTCTTGGACTGACCACGTCCGCACCGTTCATCCATGTTTCTCTGACCTACCTCCGCACATCTCACAGCAGCCCACATAGCACAGCATGAACTCACTATACACACTTGGTGTGCGCCAGACCAACTCGATACAGGCCGACCTTGAACGGCTGCGCAGTGGAGACACGTCTGCGGCGTTGCTAGGTCTGCATCCTCTCTCTGGCTCTCTTGCTTTTGTCCGCGCATCCGTCTGTATGGTGCGCATGTAGACAAACTCTGACGCGTCTGGTGTTGCGTTGTGATGTATGAGCGACGAAGAGCGTGTTCTGACGTCTGGCAGGGCAGATATCGGCGTCGCTCGCTGCGATGACCCGTACTGTGGATGACTACGATTCAATGGCGAAGCGTGAGATAATCAAGGCAAAGCAGGAGAAAGCTATGATGTGAGCCCTGTTCTGCTCTTGAGCTGATGGCCTGCGTAGTTAAACTGTTATCCCACTACGGATAGGCGCGTGCAGAAGTTTAGGGCGGATTATGCAGAGCTGAGGGCACAGTTTGAGAAGGTAAAATCGGAGGTACGTGCTTGTAAAGCTGCTTTCAGCAAAATAACTGAACACATTCTACTCCTAGCGGGACGCTGCGGCTCGTTCAGAATTGTTCTCTGGCGCATCGTCCTCTACGACGCCTATCTCGCCAATGGCGACAAGCGATTCCCGGCGACGACTTTTCGCGGCACCGCCTTCAACATCTTCAGCCTCAGGGACATCAGATGTCTCGGAATCGCCTTTCCGTGGGCCTACGCCCATACCAAGCTCGGGTTTACGCGAGCAACACGCGCTGCGAGAACACTCGTTCATACAGAATACGGACTCGCGTCTGGATGACTTTATCGCCCATGGGCGCGCGGTACTAGACGATCTCAAGGACCAGCGAAACGTCCTGAAAGGGACCAAGCGGCGGTTGTTAGATGCGGCAAATACGCTGGGTTTGAGTCGGGATGTGATCGGCTGGATAGAGAGGCGGAGGTGAGTCCACTCGTAACTTCAATCTTGGGCTTCCCAATCTGACGAGCAATTGGCAGTACACAAGACACCTATGTTTTCATCGCTGGCGCAATATTCACATTCGTGTGCTTCTACTTGATATGGAGATACCTCGGTTGATCGTGAAGGGGTTTTTGGCTCATGTTCTTCGTCTTATCACCTTGCAGCTCCCTGTGTATCTATAATGCTATTTTTGCTATGTTGACGTAACTTAAGCTAGGATTCTAAATGACGTCGTTGCGACACCTGAGGCTGAAGAATACCATTGTTCTGCCTCATTTTCCGGGTCTATATACCACCACCAAAAATTGTGTCCGTCCGCAGTACCCGAATGCTAACAAAGATAACACGCTGTTCTTCCATGACCTCTTGGCAAACGCAGTGCGTATATGGCAGTTGTTGACAGCAATGCACCAATGCACTGAATTTAGTGCTTTTTTACGTGATCATCTCGCCCCGAGCCGAGCGACGACTCATTGACCAACGACCTCGAGCTGTCGCAGGCAGCTCTTATACGTTTTGTGTCACAGTAATAGAGGAACTGCGTTAATTCATGATCATTACAGATACTGCACGCCAACGTACAACAGATAGCCACGTCACAGCTGTAGGCGCACGCACAGAACGTAAATGTCTGCGAGGTATCCTACTTCATTGCGAGACAAGGTTCCTAACGGACCTGACAGACGACTGCCACTGGCGGCCTTCGGGGAGCAGAACCGTCCGTGCGCCTTTCGGGGCATACCGCCACACCTAAAACACGCCAGCGGCAAGGGCCCAGCCTATTAGTCAACTATTAATGATTTCGCGAGCAACTCGACGTCGCCGACGAGGGAGGAGAGCGTGTTTATATGTAAGCTACGGCGGCGGCGGAGGAGGATACACGTGCATGTCGAATGCTGATGCTGGCATCGTGGTTATTAACTATTTTTTTTGTTCGTTCCCGCTCTCACATTGAGGTCTTAAATGTTTTCGAGTACCGCACAACTATACCCCTTCATTGACATACATGTACTAATGTAGTTAGGAACGATTTAATAGGATGACATCGTTCATTTCCGGCTGTTCAATTTGGTTTACGAAAGGCGGATGCTAGCAATGGACAACCTTTTCCTCGCGCCGAAGGCAACTGCCATTCAAACGTTCACCGCCAATCCAACTTTCTAACACACCATCGCATACTGATATAAGATGTCTATATTACAAGTAATGACAATTTCCTTTATTTCTCCAACACCGCCAGTCGAGTACCTAGAAGATAGCAAAACCCATGAAGCCGCCCATGGACCGTACGTTCGCCTGGCAGTCCTGAACAGCCCTCAGACGACGCAAGGCATGGTTGTACGTAAACAGTCCAGAGTTCTCGGGCGTATGGTAAGCTTCAGCAACCTTCTGGAAAAGCTCTTCAGCGCGAGCAAGTAGCTCCTCAGGGACCGGTGGGCGGCCTTCCTCTTCTGCAAGACGTACGAAGCTCCGAAGGTCGTGAACTTCCATCTTCAGGTGCCCCTCCAGGTCTTCTTCTTCAGTCTCGCCACCACGCTCTTCGTCGTCGTCGTCCTCATCAACAGGCGCTCCTTCGGCTTGTTTCTCATCGAGAGGCTTCTCCTTGTCCCCTTCAATATTGAGCTGCTCCAACTTCTCTTCTAAAGTTTTCTCGAGGGCTTGAGGGGACGACTTCGAAGTACGGGGGAAGCGCAGGAAGGCCCAGCCATTCGGCGGTCTGCCAAAACCGCCGTCCCAATCGAACAGGAAGACCCAACTGGTTGTTCCGTCAAAGGTCACTTGGCGGTGGTCAAAGCGCGGGACCGCTACAACGCTCCGCTCATTCCAGTCTTTCCCAGCCGCTCGAGCGCCTGCTGTGAATGCGGCTCCCATCGCCATACCGTCGGAGGACGAGAGACTGAGCGGGTCGTTGCGAAGAACAGCGTCCAGGAAATCCGCGAGTCCCTGCACAATGGCTGTAGGATTAAAGAACGGGAGCGACACACCAGAGAGGTTCGGGAAGATTTGGGGGTGCACGGTGAGAGCCGTGAAGCTTGGGGCCCAGAGAGTGGTGTCGTCGAATGTCAGGAAGACTGGGTGCATGAATGCCTCCAACCTGTAGAACAGCTGCGGTTGCGAAGATATGAGTTCGATCACGTCCTCGTTGCGTACCGAGGGACAGTTCATGAGAACGAGACGCTTGAGGTTAGACAGCTTTGTGAGAAGTTCACGGACAACGTTGATACTAATTCTAGGGGCACTGGACAGGTTCAGGGATGCCAAACCGGAGAAGAGGGGTAGAAGTTGCAACAGCTGGGTGTCGGACATGTCGACGCCAGATAGGTCAAGGGAGGTTGATGTAGAGACCTGATGTTCTACAATCTTGGTCAACAAAGGAAGGCCGGTATCTGGGAAAGGTGACTGGCGGAACAAGATATCCCGAGCGATATCGGCCTTCCCGGGAAGCCAGAGCATCTCCTCAAGATGCTCAGTGTCTCCCGAATTGAGCCCATTCAGCACAGCCGAGCGAAGAGATAGATCCGTCAATGTGGGAAGACCTGCTTTAGACTCGGTCGACAAGGAAGAATCCAATGTGGCGTTGGATGTATCTGCACTTTTCTTTGCTTTGTACTCGTGCGGCCATGCCTCAGCCAGAACTTGCACCTTCAACACCGGTTCTCCTTCCAGAGCGGCCACAGACTCTACGATATTCTGATTGAAGGGCTCCAATTCCTCACCCTCCTTCGGCACTGGAATGGCGTAATAACTGCCGCAGTACTCTCTCCCGCTAAGAGGAGTATCGTTGAGGATGAAGCAATAAGTTGGATTCTCAGGATCTGTGACATCTATCATGGTGAGCCCGTCATTATTATCTGCGCCACAGTACGGTGAGCCTCTGATTTTGTCCTGCACATTAAGACATACCTCCGTCCCAACTGCCCATACCGGCGGGTAGAATGCTCGCCTTCACAGAGCTACCTCTGCTCAAATAGGGGAAGCTTTCGGTGAGTTCTACGCTCCAGCTTAATCCGAGCAGCGTGGAAGCGAAGGGGCAGGGGATCTTAGGGATGTTGGACTTCTTCCCGTGGGTGTATTTCCCGTCGATGTGACGCAGCTCTTCACGGATAATCTCCGCATTGTCTTTTTGCCTGACCAGGGTCAGGAATCGACGAGCAGCGCGCAGGGGAAGTGTGCCGTAGCACCACTGGTGATGGTACGCCGCAATGCATCGATACTTTGCCTTGTTCTCGCCGTGTGGCACCACGCGCGCGACAAGAAAAGCTTGGTGTCTTTGTCCCATCGTGTGTGGTACAGATATTCCTAGATGTTTGTGATAGACGAGTAAGAGAGGTGTTGGAACTGTGTGATAATGATAGGGTATATATACGAATCCATAGAAGCAGAGGACAACAATGAACAGAACAAAACGGGAAGAAGAGACGATATGATGGTGATTACGATCAGGTTGTCGGAACCGCGTCGCGTCGCGTCACGTCCGAGTCACGCACATGCTAATTGCCAATCCAGTCGAAAGCGATAGCATTGATGATTGCAATAAGGATACAGCAGTGTGTAATGGAGATACGAAACTAATGTCGACTAATAGATACAGATAGTTTATGACTTCATCTTCAGAGTGCACCTTCAAACAAGAGTTTTCTCGGTTTGCTGATCGCGGGCGATGGGGAAATAAGGGCAGGCCTAGAACCAGAGGAGTGTTTTAGTACGAGGACCAGGAAAGCATGTATCTACGTACATTGAAGTGCCCGTCATCGCCGCGGGATTACCCATGATGATGCTTTCCGACACGCCGGCGATGGAGTCCGTCTTGCCCAAGGCGGAGGCGTCGAATAGGTGGTCGGTGGTCTTCTCGAAAGAGGCCAGCATCAAGACACTATCCTTCATCTTCGCAACACCGAAACGAGTGATACCCAGGACTTCTCCCTACAAAGGCGTCAGTAATGTGCTGACGTACTCAGGGATGCCCACTGACCTTGTAGGACATGACATCTCCCAAAAGCATGACATGACGCGGATCGATGCTCATACCGTGACTTGCCATGGTGTACTGAATCTCGTTGATGATTGTTCGTCGCGCAGCCTCTATGCCTAATACCTGGGCTGTCTCGATGACGTGATTTGAAGTGGTATGCTCTCCGACGATACCTATGACAAGTTCAATCAAGCGGTCCAGCTCAATAACTAATACTTCACATACCCTGCGTGGTCATAACTTTCTGCAAGCCGTATCCTTCAACGAGAAGTTCCTTGTCGCCCTTCTTCCCTCGTGCGTCATCTTTGTCTTTGATGTTGATGATTGCTCGACGAATCGTGGGTACACCCTTCAGAAGTGTAAGCAAGATCGACCGGGCGAACGAAGCGGTCTCTCACCTTGACTACAACATCAGGCAACATACGCTTCAGTTCGCGAAGCCGATAGTATTTGTCCGCTCCATCTATGTAGATCCTGAGCCGATTCTTCTTGGGAATAACTGTGATTGACTAGATCCCTATCAGTACAGTCAGTCGACGGTGCCGAATTATAGCTTACTTCTTGTTTAATCTTGAGCTTCTTAGCATTCACAATTGCCCATTTAATGTCATCCAAATTCAACTCAAGCTAGCGGAAGCGTGAGCAGAAGGACAGGTCATATCAAACAAATTCCTACCTGCAAGTCTTGGATGGTTTTCTCGTCCACAATGACACCAATGTAAGTGTACTCGGGTGCCCACGCCTCCTCAAGTACACCTGCGACCTGGGGAACGTTAAGTATTATCACTTCACAATATACGGATTGCTCACATCGCCGAGAAGTGTCTTCTCCAACCGGCCCTTGACGATACGTGCTGACGCCTCGCTGTCACTGGTAACCAGCTTGCAGCTGATAATGGGAGTACTGATGGCCTTCGCAGCGTTGATAATTTCCTTGATACGAGGAACACCAAGCGTAACGTTCATAGAGGCAACACCGGCAAAATGGAAAGTCTTCAACGTCATCTGGGTTCCCGGCTCGCCAATGGACTGGGCGCCAACAGCGCCGACAGTTGAACCTGCCGGTGTGTAAGCCTTTACTGTCTCACACGACATAGAATCTAGTTTACCTGGTTCGATTTTCGCCTTCACATACTTCGTCCAGCAAATATCAAGGAAAGTGCGCAGTTGGTCCTCCGTTACTTTCATTTTGTTGTCGACGATCGCCTTGTCCGCAACTGTGAAAAAAAATCAGTTAGACCGAGACCGGTATTGTCCAACTAGAACTTACTCGAGGCTCCCATTGACAGGTCGGTATCCTTGTCCCACTCGTCTTCTCGCTCGAGCGCCTCGAACATGCCACGACTCTTACGGATTTCTGCCAGCTTATGCGCCACATGCTCGGAAATAAATCCGCGTATCGTGGCGAGATACGCCGCAGTACACTCGCTTGTGAACTTTTTCTTCGACAGTTCCTGATCGACAAGCTCGAGGACTTCGAAGGGAAGAAGCCCACGAGAATGCCTTGATCCGGTTGCCTGGTATGCAGTGAGCCAAGACGATGTCGCACAATAGCCGAATGAGACTTACGGAGGCGTGGCTCCATGCACGAAGGAACTCCAGAGGCTGCGCGTCACCTTCTAGACAAGCAGGATCTAGACCGTCATCGCCATAGCGGAACTGGACGACGCCACCTGCAGCGTTGCGCACCGACCCATCATAGTGTGTCACTAGATCTTCAAGGGCCTTCATGAGACGTCTTTGCATATAACCGGTCTCAGCTGTTTTCACGGCTGTATCAACCAGACCCTCACGACCGGAGATAGCATGGAACAAGAACTCTGTAGGACTCAGCCCTGTGTAGAAACTGTTCCTGACGAAACCCTTCGACGGTGGTTCTCTCGACTTCTTTGGGAAGTGAGGTAGGGACCTGTCCTGAAATCCATCCGGCACACGATGTCCTGCAATAATCTGCTGTCCGACACAGGCGACCATCTGTGACACGTTGATGACGGAACCTGAAGGGTATTCAATTTAATTGATCATTTAGCCTTGCGCATTACGCACCTTTAGAACCACAGGTAGCCATGATGAGAGGGGCATTGTGCCGACTGAGCTCCCTCATGCAGATCTCGCCGACTTTGTCGCGAACGTTGGAGAGGACAGACGAGATCAGGGCTTCCAGGGTCTGCTCTTGGTCGCAGCCAGGCTTGTTCTCAAGCAGGCCTTTCCTCGCCTTGGCAATGAGCTCGTCGCACTCGGCATAGGCCTTCTCAACCATAGAGTCCTTCTTCAACGACAGTTCGTGACCAGGAGTAACATCGTTTATGCCGATGGAGAACCCAAAGTTGGCTGAGAAGCGAAATCAGGACGGCATCAGCAGTAAGTCTCGCCGCACGTACCAAGGTAACGAGCACATAGCTTTGCACACCTGCTCATCGCTGCGGCGGCCTCAGAAGGGCCGTAATCTCGCATGATGACACCGAAGATGGATTTCTTCTTGCCGCTTCCAATAGTCGCTTTGTCCATGAGTCCGCACATGATCTCACTGTTGACGATTACGAGCCATCCATCGTTAGGGGACATGTCGGGTGCGAGGTCCTTGATGCGGGGATAGAATTCCGCTTTGGACTTCTCCTCCTTGTTACATTTGGACTCTACGTTGACACGGACCTTGCTGTACCTATTAGGGCGCATGAGGACATTGAAGACCTGCTTGCCGGTCCATAACCGTACGGGCTTCCAGATTGTTGGCGGAGGAATGTCAATCTGGAGAGTGGCGTCGCTGAAATACGAACAGATCTGAGTGAACTGTCTGCGGTCGAAGAAGCGGTCTCGCCGAGAGATGAGGTATGAGGCGGTGATAAAGTCCTGGATGGCAGCAATGACAGGCTCTCCATTGCGCGGTGTTACGAGGTTGTTCTTCACACTCATGAGTTCGAGAGCTTCGGTACGAGCTTCCTCAGTTTGTGGAACGTCTGCTCATGAGCGTCAGTACGCCATAATGACGTCGGAACCCGAAAAACGTACGCAAGTTCATCTCATCTCCATCAAAATCAGCGTTGTATGGTCCGCACACACATTCATTGAGTCGGAAGGAACGCCAAGGCCTTACTTTCACCTATCGAATGATGAGACGTTGAAATGGAAAGACTTTGAGCGGGGAGCTTACGCGATGACACATAATAGACAGCTGTCGAAGAAGATCGTTAGCCTATGATAGTTAACTGCATATACTACGAATCTCACCTTGTGCAAACTAGGCTGTCGATTGAATAGCACAATATCTCCATCGATGATATGCCGCTCAACTATATCTCCAACGCGCAGACCGTCCGCGATAGCAGTCCGGTTACCGAACTTGAGGAACTTCTTGAATCCACTGCTACCAGCAGTTACATAGTTCGCACCAGGGTGAGTATCGCATCCGTTGCGCACAGCTTTCTTCAGGAGCTCGATGTTGTGCGCCGTCACGCGTTCTGGGTATGTCAGGATCTTCGCCACACGTTCCGGGACGGCGACCTCGTCGATGCGCAAGTTGGGGTCGGGCGAGATGACAGTTCGTCCGGAGAAGTCCACACGCTTTCCTGACAGATTACCTCGGAAGCGGCCCTGCTTACCCTTCAGACGCTGACAGAAGCCACGTATGGGTTTCTGACCCATCTGGGACGGCACACCCGGTAACTCGGAGTTAATGTACATCGCGATGGATAGTTGAAGGAAGTCCCATTGTTCCTGTGAAACGAAGCGTAAGAATAAGGATCAGCTATAGTTGAAGGATGAGGTAAGTGAGCATGCTGACCATGAATTGCGCAGTGGGTGCACCTTTCGCTAGGCCCTGCTTGATGAGGGCGTTTGTAAAGACGATCTCAGTGAGTTTGACTGTGAGGTCGTCCTCGTTAGATGCCCCATCTTGTGCTACTGACGGACGTATGCAGACCGGGGGGACTGAAATGTACTGCCAGATGTACTCCTCAGGCCTAGCGAACTCCGGCCGCAGTCCTAACAGCTCACAGTCCTCATCTGATATCCGCTTGAAGAGATCCAGTACTTTCAACGGATTGAGCTCTTCGTGCACAGCCCGGTTCAGGTAGATGCCTAGCTCCTTCTGCGCTTCAATGGCAGGCGCAAAAGTCTGCTTCCATCTTTCCATTTCGTCAGCAGTTTTCTTGGCACGGAACTTGTCGTGGATAATCTTAAGGGCACCAGCCTTCTTCACTGCACCGTTCGTGGACGCACAATATGGGCAGTAAACCGTCTTTCGCGCAAGGCCATTGACGGCTTTGATCAGAGCTTGCCGTTGTATGTTTTCAAGACCAGATCGACGGAAGCGTTTGAGGTAGGAACGCCGTTCTGGCTCCTCCAGTAGGACTCTAGCACAAGACTATTGATCCGAGTTAGCGGATGAAAATTCATAGTGGCGGGGTTGCTAACCTTGCAAATGCATTGCAACACGCCAATGGTGTGCTTGAAATAACCTATGTGGAACACAGGTACCGCAAGCTTGATGTAGGCGTAATGGCCGACACAGTCTACCGACGATAGACCACATGTCTCACAGAATGCGTTTTTCTCGGTCGTGCCCTACGCAAGGCGTTCAGTGGATGTAGACCTTCGGGGAATATGTACCACGTACGAGTCGGCGGTCGAGGACACCATTTTTGACTGGCAAACGATCTGTGGGGGTATATAGATCGCGGTGGGTAACCTCGAATTCCGAGATTTTCACAGTATCCTGGTTGCTGAGGATAGTGAACTGTAGCTTCTTGCTACAGAAGAAATATATGAGTCAAGGAGCATAGATGAATCGAAATGTACTAACATGACTTTAGGTGCTTGATGAGACACTGAATCCTTCATTTTGACACTTCTGCAGTCTCCTCCGATATCTCAAGCGCGTGATCCCAACCGAATTACTCAACAACCAGTTGACACGGATCCCTGAGATACGATTACTTCAAATATCCTAGAGACTCTTGTGCGTCAACAAGAGGGAAGAAACGATGTCAAAGACGGAGTAGCATAGAGGCTCGTGTCTTGGATGTTGAGATGAGCGGTCTGAACGAGATCGAAGTCAGAGAAATTGGTCCTAAGCGCCTTGTTACCTTTTCGGGCCGCCGACGCGTGTTGCGCGACAGGCGCCCTATTGCGCGTCGCCCTCAACTTCATCTCTTTCCTTTCCTCTCACTTTATCCTTCGCTCTCTTGAACCATGTCCAGGACCTCATACGATAGGTAATGACATAAAACAAGAGGTTGAGTCGGTTGCTGATATCGTCAACGCTTAGATTCCTTACCGTCTTCTCCCCCGAGGGACGTTTGTACCAAGTCGGTGCGTGATCACGTCCTTAGGAAGACAGTTACGCGAGATACTCATTCCACTATGTCTGGCTTTTCCAGAGTATGCATTCAAGGCAATCACTGGCTCGGGCCATACTGCGATTGCTGTTAGAGGCAAGGATACCGCCGTAGTAATTACGCAGAAGAAAGTTCCCGTGCGTTCACATTCACACTTCTTCGCGCTCCCCAGCTGAGGTCTACTCATGGTGTTCCAGGACAAGTTGCTCGATGCTTCCACTATCACACATCTATACAGTATAACACCGACGATTGGGTGTATCATGACCGGCCTCGTTGGTGCGTCGCTGTGCTACATTATCTCGAGGATACTCCGTACTCACATTGCGTGACTGACAGCGGACGCTGAAGCACAAGTTGCCCGTGCACGTTCAGAAGCTGCAGAATTTAGATACAAGTACGGCTACGAGATCACACCAGATGCGCTTGCAAGACGGATAGCCAACCTCAATCAAGTGTATACGCAACGAGCAGGCATGCGACCTTTCGGTATCGGTACGTAGTTATGGCTCGATCCCCGACTCCAGGACACTAATAAAGCGCTTTGAATGGTAGCCATGATCATTATTGGCCTCGATCTAGAGTATGGTCCTCAGTGCTTCAAGCTCGACCCTGCAGGATACTTTGTCGGCTTCCATGCTACCGCAGCAGGTCAGAAGCAACAAGAGGCAATGAATCACCTCGAGAAGAAGTGGAAGAAGCTTGATAACGGCAATGGCGCAGAGGACGCGGGAGCCGCGGGAAAGACCTTGAATCGAGCGCAGGTCATCGAGGTACGTCGTGTGTATCGCTGACCACAAAGAAACGATCTCAACGAAATCTCGCCTTGAAGGTTGCAATTGAGGCCATCTCTACAATACACGCGACGGATTATAAACCGGGCGAGATTGAGATAGGCATTGTATCAGACTCTGAGGATGAGAACATCAAGACGAGGGGGAAGTGGCGCGTGTTACCAGAGGACGAGGTGGAGCAGCACCTTTTGGCGTATGCAGAGAAGGATTAATGTGTGTTATGGATCTCGAATTGCTATCGTTTCGCACTGTAAGCATGCTCCGAGCGCGTCATATGACGGAGGTGCAACCACTCGGGCAGTGTGAGATGCCACAGTGCAGCTTGGACAGCCGCTATTGTGCCACGTTATGAAAGTGTCTATATTCTAAGAGCATAAATTATACATATTCCTACAATTCCGGATTGTCCGTTTTAGCCCATTGTACGTGTTAGTGTAATGAGGCACCGCCGCTCTGTAGGTCGGGATGCGTGTCGTAAGCGAGAGAATATATGACTCGGACTGATGTAGAACGTACTGTGATAGCCTCCATTTCTGCCTCCGAGATCTCTGGGCTGCGCAACCGTTGCGGAAGCTCCCAGAAGTCGTCGATGACCTGCGCATTCACGTTCGACTTTGCGCTCTTGGGCGCGACTACCGATGCAGGATCGCGCATCGTCGAAGCCTGGAATTTTGCAAGGAACGAGGAGAACGACTCCTTGAACTCAGCAGGAGCTGCAG
>JANHOG010000454.1:0-16161 GCA_027627325.1 Phlebia brevispora
GGTCCTGTCGGTCACCACTGCGTGGAGGTGACGGGGTTGCAAGGGAGGCGGCACTGCGATTTTGTTGTGTTCTGTTGGCTAGTAGCTGGACCGGTTTTGAGTTCAATAGGACTATACAAATGGATATGTGCGTACCGAAGCAGAAAAGCTGTTTTGTGAGCTTTTCATAGGGGTCGGGTGGGCTTGTGTAGCTACAGAATTGACTGAGTACGCCGCTTCGGCAAGCGATGAAGCAGCGGAGTAGTCAAGCCGGCCAGGTGTATGATGCGCAGGGCTTGAGGACGAAATCGGAGTAGGCATCAGAGTGTCTAGAGATCTCTCCGAGGGAGCAATATCCGACCCCAAGAGCGTGGTTTCAGAATGACCACTGAAGTGTGAAGAATTGAGCGCTGAGGATGCATAAAATATTTCGCAGCTTACTCTGCAATCTCGTCACACTCAAAATACACAGACGACCGTGCCGAAGGTGCAGGAGAAGGAGGCTGGAGATACCAATGAACGAAAGTCAGAGACGATGTGTGCCAGAATGCCAAACGTTTACTTCAGGGTCGGCCGAAGCTATCTTATACAGACCCGTTTTTGGTTGCAGAGACTCTTCCGACTGTTCCAAATATCGAAGGGCTCTGTCCACCGCGCATTGCCAGCTATATCGTCCTGCACCACCGTCGTGCACATGGAAAGCGCCCACAGATGTGTCTGTCCGAACTTTTTCACTGTCTAACAGAGTTCCGTTAAATTCTAGTTTATGGGCCGTCAGAATGAAGTTGGTGCGGCATATTTTATCAATGACCTTTAAAGATGGGTATTCCACTCCCTTTTGGTTGCCACACGTTACTGAAGATTCTTGGTCTGCGAAGCTCAAGATAGATACGTGTAGAACGATCGACGACCATCCAGTACTTCTGCTTCGCATCCTTTGTCGGCTTCTCGACAGGACGAACATCGGACAGCTGCCGCTGGTTGAGGGCCTTGAATAAACGAGGATCATAAAACTGAAGGTTCTGATCCAATTTTATGAGGAACTTCGTGCTTTTTGCACGTGAGAAAAGCCAAATTGCCTCTTCGAAAGTTGAGTCCTCGTGGAGATTTAACGTGTCTGGCATGAACAGGAATGAGATAACCTGACATACTTTTCTCGATGGCAAAGAACGGACGGGTAGTAACTGCACTTCCCCGGCCACGGCTTTCGAGAAAGGTAAACTCAACTTCGACCGAACGAACTTGATCGGCAGGCCATTCCTGTGATCTAGGTCAATGGATGGACAATAGTGATTAACTGTCGAAATCTGCACCGTAGACTTATTCTGGACGTGTTTCAGACGATGTAATTTTGCACTGCGAGAGTCGTCAAGTTCCTTTGCTGTATTCAAATATTCTCTAAATATATTCCTGTGCAAAGAATCAGTCATTGTACAAGGTTAGCACAAATTAAAGCCAGTGACCATTCCGCCTTGGCTTTCGGTTCAGGATACAGCTTCCGGTAGTCCGCCAAGGTGATGACAGCGGAGCCTTCCCGAACTTGCTTGAGGGAGTTTTTATCGTCTGCGATCCACGAATTCAGAGCTTCCTGCACTTTCTTGAGTAGTCTGGGAGGGGTTCGAACGAGTTGTAATCAGATGAGGATTCTAAGGCGTAAGACTTACTCGAGCATTGTTTGCAAATCTTGCAGGCTTCGAACGTCAGACTGCAGCTTCCTGCAGGCTCTTATCAAGGCGAAAGCCTGTTTCTGATACTTGGAGTCGACGTGTCCGAAAAGTTTCTTGAAGCTGTTGATAAGGTCTGCAAGAGCCATATGAATAGGCATCGATAGAGGACTAGTATACGGATGACAACTTTGTAATGCAGAGCAGATGACTGCTGTCGCTTCTCAATTGAATATATTTCGTTATAATGTTGCATTGGTGTGTTCTGCAAACTGCCGAAGGGGATGCCTCGAGGAAGCGGCATTGGGGCAATATACAGACTGTGACCTGCATACTACGGGTCTCGGGAAAAAGAAGTCAAACTGAGATCTGAAAGCATTGTACAGAAGCCTGGGATCAGAAATTGTGGAAGAGGAGCATGAAAGCCTGAAAAACGAGGTTCACATGGGAAACGCTGGCGTGTTCTGGGCGCTTCATAGATTGATCCGGATCTCCCATCACCAGCCTTCCCTCAGACTCGCGATGGCAGGGACTTGGACACGCGTTTGCAGGTTGACTGTCGACGTTGCTGCCAGCGTAGACGAGTATGCACCAAATCTGTGATATTATTTGATGGGCGGTACCGGATTTTATTAGGCTCTTCTGCAATTTGAAGGGTTCAAAATATGGTAACGTGGCACAGTCCAAGTCACAACTTTGCTCATTGACATACTACTCGAAAGAGCCCGTGGTCAACATACGTACTCACAAACATATCTGCACGTGTGAGGTAAATCGTGGAGGCGACCTGTCTGCATTCTCTTTGTTATCGTGAGCAGGCCGGATCATCTTCAAAGGCCTGTAGTCTCGTTTTTCGTGAGGTGGCCTATTCGAGCCGTGCTTTTTCCATCGGCGCTCCTCGATAATACTGAAACTTGGTGTAGGTAGGAAGCCGTGCTACTTGCCTGGACGCGTAGCTTGGTAGTGTGCTCTAATATCCGCCTGATCTGCCCTTCCAGGTTCCAAGATACCGCAGTCTTCGTGGATCAAAACCGAATAGCGCTAGTGTCAACCTGAATGAATGACCGAAAGATCTTGTTATGGAATCCCAGCCTCACAGGTCCGTGTCCATGGCTCCTGTCTGCCAATTCTGCTGCATGATGTGGTGACAACGGGACTGAGGGTTTCGATCTGGTATGCCGTAATGTTACGGAAATGATAGGTCCGGTATTTGCGTGTATCCTGTAGTTTGTCCTTGCTTCGCTGAAATTTCAATTTGTTCACGCTCCTGACAGAAATTTGGTATATATAGTGTGTGCGGATGGTTCGTACGAACTGTCCAGGATACCGTACCCTCCGCGCGCAACGGCCAGTACAGCCATGTCTTATTCCTTGTTCATCAACCTTACCGGAGCCGATAACGCTGAATCGTATCCCGCGACCAGCGTAAGCAAGTACCTCATAGAGCTCATTGGGAAAGATATCTGCGGCTTCCGTCGCAATACGCAGACTTCGTATCGCGTCGTCGAGCAAGCTCGGGCTATCGCCTTTGCCATCAACACATTCATTAAGCGCGTAGAGGAACACGATGATTGGGATGCTTTTGACAAGTACACAGAGGCCATTGACCCCCTTGAAGCGTAAGTCGTGCGATAATTGTGACGAGAGGGCACTGTAGCTGACGTTTAGCAACTTCTAGCTCTCTCTTTCCTCTCGTAGATACTGTCGAAAAGGAGCGGGACCACTATCTCACACAGAGGGACTCGGCCGACTCTTTGATTTCTTTCATCGAGGCCTGGGACAAACAACGGTCTGATATAAGGAAGGCTCTCACACTTCTGAGGACCAAAGATGAATTCAAAGTACGCATTCATGAACGTGGCCTCACTCGGTCAGAACAGCTCTTACTATGTCCATCAGAAACTCCTTGAGGATAAAATAGAATCAGATGAAGACATGAAGGCTGCGCTACAGCATGATGATCTCAGGCTCCTCACGGAGCTAGTCAAGGGAGTCGAGTTGAATGTTCCAAAACGTCTGGGCATCAGATCGCGGTACGACTCTCTGTCCGCGTACGTCCCGCTTCCAGCTGACGGTTCTTGGTTCGTAGTACTGTCGCTGAACTCTTGAAGAATGTCTTCAAGGAATTGAAGGCGATCGAGGCGATCACCGTCTCTAATTATACTCAAATGGCCGATGTAGGTTGACCTTTACGGCATCATCGCATTTTTTGACACTCGGTTGTGAAGGAATCCTTCGTCTGGAGCGTCAAGATCAGCATGATTGTGTTCGGGGCGATGGAGCTTATTCAGAATACCAATATGGGCGAGGCCTGGATTGCCCACGCGAGGTCGGATGTCATATGGAAGGCTGCTCACAAGTACGTGAAATTCCTACACCGCTACAGTAGCGAAAGAGTCTCATATCATCTTAGTCTTCTCACATTCTTGAAAGCTCACCTCGAGCAGACCGGCACCAAACCGACGAGTGCGGAGGTCAAGACTAAATATGACGAATTCCTGGACCTCCTACAGGTGTGTATACTTCTCGTACTGGTGATATGTCATTCTCTAATGTCCATTTAGGGCTCCATGGCCGTCAAGCTGCCTGCGAACTATGTTCAACTCATGAAACATGCAGGCAGGATCGGGCGCTCCTACCACTCTCAGGCCCTCTATCTGGTCAATCTTTGCCGTGAGCTAGCTAAACATTTCGAGAAGACCGGTAATAAGACCGCGAAGAACCTCGAGCCATTGAAAGAGTATGCCGCACATTGAGCAGCGTGAGGCGGAAACTGACATATCTGTGCCAGAGCTATCAACGAGACAATTACAGCGTTGGAAGCTGCTACCCAGAAAGAGGCTGTAGCCCTGGCTAGCTTTGATCTCAATGCGTTCGAGACTAGCCCCATTTCGGCTGGCTTCACAAGAGCAAAGGACGATATCAAACATTGTTTCGAGCAGTACGAGGTATGTGACGAGCAGCAGCGCTCTAGGGTATGACAGGCTCAAGGCATTGTTCACTCAGATGGCATCCGAGTGGCAAGATCGCGAAACAAAGCTGAAAGCGTCCATTAAGAATGACAAAGATCGAATGGAACAGTTCAACCAACGTCTCGAACAGAGCAAGGTTCGTGCACCTTTCCAATCATACTTCATCGAAGCATAACACAGCAGGCCGTACAGGGCGTACTGCCTGTTGATAAGACCGGTTTGATCGAAGTCACGGTAAAGGTATCGAAGGCCACCCCAGAGAGTACTCATATCAAGGAATTCAAATGTGCGTGCTTAGAACCCTCCTTTTGCACCTGAATGGCTCACCAAACTGTCCCTCCGCAGACTCCCTGCGGCCTACGACGAGACTCACTGCGATCCAGTGGCAAGCAAGCAGGGAGCAATATGACGATTCCTCTCTAATTAAAGACATCGCTACGAAGTCGTATTTCGTCAAGTCTACCCAGAAGACTGAGAAGCTCGGCTTAGATGTGGATATCAGCTCGCTGGCCGGCAAAGATCCGCGCTGCGAGTTGGTCCTTGTCATCGGTGGCCTGTGACAAAGTGGACAGTACCCCTGAAACATTGGATAATCACGGTTACTGAAGATTCTTTCTTGGTTATAGTATGTTCCCTGTACATGTATATTGCATGACCTCTACGACATTGTAGTATTTCCTCTTGTTGTGCTCGATGCACTAGTACCATTCTCAGAATCTCCCTTCGTGCTCTGCATCGATATGAGAAGAAGACTGCCCCAAGGGAATAAGGTGAAGAGTGGCAAAGAGCTTATGATGCCGAAGAATATGACCGCAGCTACGACAGGACTCTGCTCCGTGCACCACACATAGAGCACCAATTGTATAACCAACGTGATATAGCTGGCAACCAGGGCGACCATCCCTTGAGCATTTGATGAGCTAACAGAGCTTTCTGACACGATATTGTACGACTCACAATGCCCTAGCACCCATTGCCACGATCTGCGGCCGCCGTTGAACCTTGCAAGAAGCTGAGAAATGCTTTCATCGTAGATATCGTGTTTGAGGGACTCGCACCCTGCAGCTGTTTGTCGAGCAGACCGCACAGCCACAACGCTCAGCTCTTGTGTGAGCACGAGGGAGGACATGGTTGCGCTGATACTGAGGAAGAGTGCGAGATACGTGATAACGAGCAATGCCCGACCGCTGTGGGTGGACTGTCCAATGCCTCCATCCCCGTGTACTGCGTCGCTGACAGTACCAAGCAGCTGACTTTCAATCGATGCAAGCAGGGCAGACTATCACGATAAAGAAGCAGGTAAACGGTCGAAGTGCACCTGCCTTGAAAGAAGATACGGGGGCTTACTACGACTGCTGCACTTTGAAATGTTAACATCCAGCCATCCCGCAGAGCTTGTACGGTTTCGGGTAGTTTGTCTAATTGTTCACGTTAGCCCCCAATACCCTGATTGCTGATATAATTGTCTTACAGTTTACGTCTGTACTCAGTTTCCCAACTTCGGTCATCGCAGGCTCCTTCGCCACTGCAGGATATCGAGAGTGTCACGATGTATAACATGAATTCAAGTCTAACGTACCGATGCTCTTATATACATGGCGAACGTGCGATTGGCAACGCTTGCATTAAGCCTATTCCATTTCGTATGTTGTTACTTCAAGTTTGCGTAAAGACCAGTTCGACAAAAGACGTGTATTTGGGAACCATTGCCCTATTCTGTCTTAAGACCATGCACAACGGAGCATCCGCCATGCAGGAAATCAAAGAGATATTGTGCAGAAACCGGGATCTTGCATGAACTGACCAGTAAAAGGGTGCCGCGTTGTAGTAGTGCATCAGTGCTTCCATACCGTGTCAAACATAGCGCCGCATAGGTTTGCGCACCTCCCCAATGTGTTTTCACGCGAAAAAATGATGAGGCTACAACTGAATTCTTGAACGACGGTTTCGAGGGAAGTCAACTATGTGCATGTGAGGGAGTGTCCACAGAAATAGTTGTAAGAGTTTTATTGAATTACACGCCACTCACCGGGACGGCCGTAGATTACAAGTTCGACAAGGCAACCAGAGCCAAGAATTAGCCGGACAGGTGGCATGGCCCATACTGCTGGCCGGTCCGGAGGAATGATGCATGCATATGATTGCCGCTGAACAGGTCCCTGACTGGGCAAGGTGAGCTTGTGGGTGTACAGATGTCATGAGAAAACCCTTACGACGACAGCCAGAGTCACTACATCCGTGCTTGCCATTCGCTAGATGAGCATGTATGGTGTCAACAAATCAGGCGTCTGAAAAAGAAAGACGCGCCAACCTTCGGTAGTCAGTCCTCTGGCACGAAAGCAGGGAGCTGAGAGTCTCTAACTTCGCCGATGCGCAAGATGTATCAAAGCGTATGAACATGGAACGGGCCTATAACGTTAGTAAATATAATAATGAAATGAACGATAGTGAGACTAGAGGTCGATACAATTAGTATACTAGGGCTTAGGGCACGGATTGTGAACGGAGCAAAAATAATCAAGTAACTTGAATAAATACCCGTATAATGAAAGTATAATGATAATGCGCAGATAGAATTATAGAATATATAAAACCCGTCGTCCGTGAATAATTTAGATGGTTCACAAAAGTCAATACTTAAAATGTAGTTGAAGTTACGCACTACGGATAGCCAACTATGCCAGAGCCAAAGCCCTAGGCTGAGAACTCTGTTATGAGTTATCTGTGTTTGTGTTTTTGGTTTGTCGTGCTGGCCAGGGAAAGAGATCTAGTAATGGTAGGGAGGTTACAATAGCGATCGCGAGGACGCCGCCCTTTATCCCGCTAGTCTCCGTGCACCAGGCATAGAGAACAAGCTGAACAAGCATGCAGATGTAGGCCACAATCAGGCAAAATGCCCCTGAGTAGAATAAATGTGTTATTCTAAGTGAGCTCACTACAGTTGCGAGAACGCGGGACTCACAGTGCCACATGACCCATCGCCATGACCGACGTCCACCATTAAATCTCGAGATGAGTTTCGAGGTGCGCTCGTCGTAGACGTCGATATCAAGGGTATGTTGTTCCTCGGCCACAGTTCGCGCTGCTCTTAGCGCGATCGACCCTATCTCGTCGGTCAGGAGAAGGGAGCTCATTGCGGCGCTGAGGTTGAGGAAGAATGCGAGGTATGTGAAGGCGAGCAAGGCTTGGCCACAACGGCTACTTGATCCGACTTCATCCTGGATGGCATTCTTGACAAAACCGATGAGAACACTCTCGACGCCTGCGAACAACGCAGCCTTTTCGACGTGTCAGAAATCACTGTCCAGAGACATATATCTGGATCCTTACAACTATGGCAGATGTTCGAAAAGTGGCCGACCAGCCGTCTTGTAAAGCCTTGACTGTGCCAGGTAAATTATCTGCGGAGAACCTCCGTTAGGAATGTACTATCAGCTGGGCGAAAGTACAACTCTCACAATCGGCAACGGTGGAATGAGATCCGATAGTGAACCCGGTATTCTTTCTAGAGGCCATGGTGTACGATATTGTTGAAGGTGTTTGCGTCTGAATACTTCTGTACGATGTTGCTTCAGATGTGTAGTACTTGGGTGTGGAGTGAATGGTAGTGAAGGAAGACGTTTTTGTAAGGTGTTGAAGCGCCGAAGGACACGGCCTAAACATCAGACACGAGCTGTGAGAGGGAGTCAAACAACATGCGGTAGCGGCGAGGGCCACGAGTTTGTGGCCATTCACGACTATACAGCAAGCATCCTTACGTACCGTTTCCATCAGGCACTAGGAAGTTGCTCCACGACCGCATCACAACCCTCTGAGGCCGCGGCGTATGCGCAAGGATGCTTGAACATAGCGTTATAGCCTTCGTCGAGTTACACGCCGATTTGCACGGTCATGTACCTGATACAGTAGCTTAAAAGAGCGAAAACAAGCGGAGATGAACGTGAGATTAGCTTATCATACGGTTTTGTCCGCCGAATTGTCCGCCACGAGCGCACGGAGTCGCAGCAAAGTACGCGATATCAATTGATGAGGAGTAGCACGACGTTACTCAAATTGATTCTAGGCTGTGAGGCGCTAAGTATCAGCCTGGTTATTGCGCATTAGCTGCATTGCCATGGCACGCACGCCTCATTGGAAAGGGAAATAGCGAGGCAGACGATTTGCACCTGGAAGTCCGGAACACCATAATGAAAAGGCTGAGCTACGACTGTGCGTTGAGCCTACTAGGAAGGAGCAACGGCGGTGCTCATTGTGGGAAAGGAGACGACCTGGAGGCATGAGCAAGGCGTCATTACCGCCCGGCAATGAGTCGCAAGTATTTGTGATTTCCGAATTGAAGTAACGAGCGGGCAACGTGAACTACGGTGTTAGCATCACGACGAACATGTTATAATGGGTGAAACATGAACTCGCGAGGAATGGAATACTGTCCACGGTCATGATACGTTCAAGAATTGCTTTGGGAAGATCACGACGAAAATTTCGATAAGGCAACTAGAGAAGCTGGCAACCCGTTTTCTCGCGGTATGGGGTGATTTGGAAGAGAACGGGGCGGCAAAAGGGGGTTTGGTGGCGTGTCATCAGTTTCAGGAAGTACTGGCTGAAAGACGGCATCATCAAATAGTCCAGGTTCTGGAAGGTGAATGGAGTGGCCACACCTCAGCATGTTAGGGGTACCGAGCTGCGGGTAATTCATAGCGACAGGTTAACGAAGCCCGTGACAGAGACTAAGGCCGCATCTGGATGTAAGGATTTCCTTGTTAGGCTCAACGCTGCTACGCACACGGAGGATGGCGGGTTGTGTCATTTACACATGCGTGGTCTACCTCATGCATTAGCGGGGAAGTCGTGAAATGTCCAACAGTGCGGAGAAGCTTACTATACGGTCCACGTCCCTCTAAACTCCTCCAAGTGTGGAAACGTCTGGAGCAGCGAATTATGCTAAAAATCAAAGGTCAAGAACATCACCAAAGGGCATACAACCAAAAGGCATGTTACCAAAAGACAACCGCGCATGATCAAACCTCCACAAAGGGGCTATATACAGTTCCGTACTAATCCGGCGTGGACTTTGAGCTGCTATTCCCTGCGTTTAACACCTATCACGACCGCATGAACCTGCTGCAATGGTATGAGACTATACACATGCCGAAGACTACCTGATTACCACCAAACATCGTTCGCGTATTGAGTCGTACTGGCAAAGCTGGAACAATCGCAGGGTAGATGGCTGCATCATCAAGCTCATACATCTGTAACATTATTCCGGGGGCCATCCCTACCGAGACGGATGGAGAAAATGTTTGCCTCCCTGTAGGAATGTGTTCCGCCTCTTCGAATGTCTTCCATGCATAGAGGCGAACGCGTGTACGAGATCCTTTGTCCTTACTAATGCATATGTGAGTGGGTGCCAGTCAACATCAGCGCACCTGCTAGGCTTCACCGTACCGCGGCCATGCATCACGGTACATCATCATGAGATTGCTTGGGAAGCTCGGGAAAGTGTATGCCTATAACTCTCCAGTTAAGTGCAGACATAATCGAGCACTGAGGGGTTGTGAGTACACATACAGACTATCGACATGCGCCATAAGCATGAGACATACCGGGTATACTGACCCTGTCTCAGACCTGCGATTCCACGCTTCCTATGGCAGTCGGTCGCGTGCATCACACCATCGTGTCACCATGCCGTCCAAGCGCTTGAGCACGATGAGAAAATAGCAATGCAGTCAGCTAGACACACATAGACCAGAAGAAATACAGACAGCAGTTGAATCAGCCATATAGCCGCAAGACTGACTCGGACCAGGAGATAACGGTGATGCAGTGGACGACCAAGCTGTCACGATGTAAAGCATCGATGAATTTTGATGCTTACGTAACACGCGTCCTGAAAGACGCGTCTGGACAGGCGCGCTGCACGACGCGTCGCTCCTGTACTGCATGCCAGAACGGCAACATGATTGCTGGATAGTATTTCTAGGGGGATCAGGAACGCTTACTCGCACATCAGCATTCTATAAGTTCACACGCCACATAGGCGCGACAAAGCGCTCTACCGCGCACACGGCAGTAGGTACTACTAGTAGTAGGAAATCAAGAACTAGGTGCCACGCGTCGAGTATGGCGGCGCTTCAAGGCGGAATTGTCTATCTAATCTCTTCCTCGTATGGATCCGTGCTATAGCGCTATGTACTGATAGCAGGTGTGGAGCGGATCTATGTGGAGCCAGAACTGAGTGTCAAGACCAGAATGTAGTGTAAATTAAGCAGAATACATTCTATCTCTAGCCTGCGCGGTGCCGTATATTAGAAGTGATTTGGAGAAGCTCTGATATATGATATGAGGACATATTATCCGAAGATACAGTGTCCACAAGGTGTCACAATTTCAGAACGATATCAGATCTGCCTAGGCGACGCAGTTTTACGAGCGCCGACAATCGAGTGGTCACTTACTACAGACTATATATGATTGTTCAGAACTTGTACAGCCTAAACAGGTAGAAACGGTCACGCCACAGTACTCCTTCGGCACGACTCCTATCATGGGTCCATCAGATTAACTAGTCTGCAATTCGGCGGTTGCTAACGAGGACTACGATCCCGAATAATACATAGTAACGCTATTTCGACTTAGCGGAAGAATGAAGAGGCAGGAAGTGCAACAACGGTATGACCGTGAAGACGGCCAGTACAGTTGACATGATACAAAGCCATCTCGGCTGAGTGAGCCATACGTACAGCGCCAACTGTGCGACGAATGCGAAGCATCCGAACACAGTCGATATTAACCCTAAACAGAGACCACAAATGTTGATGAGAAGAATCAGGGGTAATGATAGCAGTCGTAACAGCTTACAGTGCCACATAACGTAGGTCCAATCTCTTCTGTCCCCGTTGAACATCGATAGCAGACCAGTGGCGCCTCCATAGTAGGCATCAATTTTGAGATCGGCCCGCTTGCCTCCGCCGTCGAGGGTTTGTCTACGCGACGCTCGTATCGATATGTCGCTAAACTCATCCGTAAGAATCAAGGAGCTGATCGTCGCGCTGATGCTGAGGAAGAATGTGATCCAAAAGAAAAACAACAAAGCGTTTACTACTTTAGAGTCGCCTGTTACGCCAGAAACGGAACCGAGAAGTTGGCTTTGGATGCCTGCAAAAAGGGCCGACTGAGGACAGCGAATGTAAGCGATATAATAACTGCGATATCGGAGCGCGAAGTCCACTCACCACAACCGCACTGCTAGTAAGAGTGTTTATCCAGCCCTCCTGCAAAGATTTAACTAACGACGGAAGTTCATCTAAAGAATGTTGATGAGATCACCGCCTCCCATACAACACGAATACGACTTACATTTTATGTCCAATTCCGTGCTAAGATTCGAGTCTCTCGATGGCATACTATGGCACTGGTCCGTCGTCGTAAAAGGTGAAGGGAAATCTACTAGCATACCTCTTTATACATTCGACTATGCACCCGAGGAAAAGATTGGATCTGAATTCAACGTTCAGGGCTATCCTAAGAATGTTCTACTTTATGGCAGTGTCAGTCAAGGGTCTGATAAGAAGCATCTATATCAAGCGCTGAGCATCAACGTGCAAAACGCGTGCATCGGATTGATCAGACAGTGTTAACGGAGCACTTTACATTGGCCCGTGGAGGAATGGAACAACAGTGCCACATGATCACAGGCACAGGATGAGGAACCGCGCTGCTGCTAGAAATCCTCAAACGCGGCCCGGCGCACTTCGAAGCAGGATCGCGAATGTCCCGAGATGGACAGAATGGACCATGCAGAAGCACTGTACCGTCTTCAGCCGAACGACAATAGCCATATTGGAAAACGCTATCGAGTATATTTGACGTCTTCTGACACAGGCGGTCACAGGGAGATAGTCTATGCGCAGTTAATGTGGTGACTGCGGCCGGACGTCAGACGAGCTATGGATCGCTTGTGGAATATTCACTTACATTCAAGGACTCATAGTACTTTCGCATGTTCTGGACGAACCCTCCGAAAGGCCAGGACCACCCGCGCGCACTTGGGCTAGTGGGTGTCGGGTCTAACGATCCCGGCAAGTTTGGTACGAACAGGTGGTCCTCATCAGAACTTGTATCGTGAGTGGATGGCTGGCGCACAATGGTGGCTTCAGGCGGATGTATCGAGAGTTCTGGGACCTTCGCAGATTTTTTTTTGGCGCTGTGCTCATTGTTTGCATCCAAACTGTACGTAGGAGATAGACCCGAAGAACGAGGCAGTGAAGGCACGAGATGTGGTTCAGGGTTCGGAAATTGCACGGTAGGCATAGTTATCTCGGATGACAGGCAATGACTGCCGTCCGAAACGATGGTCTCGCTGGAAGCAGAGGAATACTCATACCATGGCATCTGTGGAAGAGTCAGCATCCAGACTCCAATAAGCGATAGACTGTATATACCTCGGGTTGAGCCAGCTGAACTCTTACACTCCTCACATTCGCCGCATCGCTCTCGCATTGCTGAAGAAGCGTGTCAAGTAGCAACTCCCAGTTGGATAGTTCCGTGGAAGACTCGTCAGCACCTAGTACGAACGCCGTGTTGGAGTGAGCAAACGACTGCCGTATGATGTCGCTATTCAGTAGTGTTCCGTTGTATTCTTTGAGCTAGCATTTCAGTTGAGAGTGTCATTCTCCGAGGATGCGCTCACCTTTGAATACGACTTGCTTACCATCATTTACTTTGTACACGTTCCCGTACACCCGGGTGGACCCATATGTCACAAAAATACGCGTCTTCCCATCTAACAGAACATAGTAATTCCGCCTTTCCTGAAGCTTTTCGGCAGGGCGGAGCTCTGTGATGATACGCTCGGGACTTTGATTGTAGAATTGAACGTTATCATCTAAGCTGATATTCAAATGTTCCTTCCGAGTGAAACACCAGATGGCTTCCTCAAAGGTGGAGTCGGGATGGAATTTGAGTTTCACTGTGTCTAGCATTAGCTTTATCGTGGAGACATGCGACTTAAACTGACTGGGGATGGAATACTTCTTCGCAGACTTTAGCAGTATGAAGTCGATGTCGGCAGTCTTCGTCTTGTCCATGGGCCATTCCTCGGGTTTAAGTGAGTGGACAGGTCTCCGCCTTCAGCGCAATAAACATACCGTGCTTGCGGCCTTCCGTTTGGTTTTGATACGTATTAGCCTCTTCCCGCTGCTTTCGTCCAGCTGTTGAGCTCTTTTGAACGCCTCGAAGAATGATGCCCTGGATGAGAAATAAATGACACTAGGTTATACAAAGCACTGAAAGACGAACCACTTAGAAGAAGCATCTGTACTGTACAGGGTATCGTAGTCCTCACGGACCAGTACAGTGGAAAGGTTGTCCGCGCTCGCAATGGTTTCTACTGCCTCGGCGACTTTTGCGAGGAGCCTTGCAGATCGTAAATCTCAGTGCATCGATGAATCAACGAATACACTCACCGTAGTAATGCCTCAAAACTTTTCAACTTCTGGTACTCTAATTGCAGCTTTCTGCACTCGCGTATCAGCGCCAGTACCTGATTCTGGTAGGCTCTGTCCGTTTTCGAAAGACATTTCATGAGCGAACGGATCTTCTGAGCAGCTTCATCTAAACCGTCGTGAATTGGCATCTTAGGCTAGAGTGAGAGATACCAAGGAGCCGAGTGGAATAGTCAGAACTTCCAGCCTCGCAATATCAGCTTGCATTCTCCGTGCCATATGTGTCCAGATTTGAAAGGATTACACGAGGCAGCAACGTTCCAGGTAGAGTAGATATCCGTCAGTCAGACGGTACACTTTCACGTAATGCATAGCCTATTGGATAGCATATCCAGGTCCGAGATGGACGTTGCACATTGAAGTGCCTGCGGCCCTGCAGTGGCGGTATCAGTGGAGCGCTGGCATGCAGTCTAAGCGCCATACGTCACGTGGTCATACCAGCCTTGTGCCGAGCGGGCGTCTTGAGCACCTACCGTTCGTCTCGACTCTCGAATCAAGGGCCTTAATGGATCTTAATGGATGTATCGTGCCAACTGCATGAATACTGAGTCTTGTGTGCAGTGCAATTGAGGGGATTGTATAGCGCACGTTTTTCTTCCTCTAAAAATCCAAGTTTCTCACATTTTTGCCGTGCGGACTCAGTGCGGTAATGTCGCTGGCGACAGACTACCGAGTCACCCATGCTCCGTAGAATCCAGAAAAGCACAGGGCCTAACAAGATCAGTTACGAGGAAAGGGTCCGTTGTGATCCGGTATTTTTCTTGGTATCAACCTCCTTTTTGCGCAGCATCCGCCTTTTAGCATCGTGCTATTCCCAAGATTTAGGCGCATAAAGCTCGGCTGTATGCGACTCTCGTTGTCTGGGGGATCCTTGGTGAGCTATAAGGATAATTGTGCCACTATACTCTTTGAAAACGCACATCTGCAGCGGTGCCTTGCTTAGCCTTCTAACCTAGATTCACGCGATGAATGATGGCAAATGTTCAAACCATCTACTATTCTCTTGAGAGGCTGTGAGGATACTCTCTAGGCAGTGAACATGCGGCGTACACGCCTTTTCTGCGTTTTCTGTTGCACACTGCGCGGGATCTTGGTTGCTCAAGATAGCAATATGAGTATCTAATCACGGTACGTACTTATAGGCAGCTCCACCCGCTACACACGACTCAGCGTGAGCGTCCTCAAGCGTTACGCTTCTGACCATCCTCTAGTCATGTCTCTTTTTGAAGCTCTTACCGACTTAGGCCCCGAGCAATACCCTGCGACTGAGACAAGCAAATACCTCATTCGCCTCCTCGCTGGTGATGTCTGCACGTTCCGCCGCAACGTGCAAACCTCGTATCACCTAGTGGATCAAGCCAGAATCGTGTGCAAGGACATCGATCAGCTCATCAGACGCTTTGACGAGCAGGAAGACGTCGATGCCTTTGATCGATACTCAGATGCTATCGGGCCATTGCAAGAGTATGCCATCACACTGAACACACTGATCCAAACTGACCTTATCGGGATCTTGTTAGGCTCTTGCTGTCTCTGGTTGAGATCACTGAGAGGGAGAGAGCGGTGGCGTTCCTGCCGCCGCAAGATTCGCTTGAACAATGCACCAGGTTCATCGCGGAATCGGTAGAGCAGAGACGGAAGATCCGTGATGCCCTCACGAAGCTGAGATCCAATGTGGAGTTCAAAGTCAGTCTCCGCTACTGTCAGAATGATCAGCGTAGCTGAATGTTTTTCACGCCGCAGTCCCTCGGAAAGGATACTGCAATTCCTGAGAAAGATGTGAAGGCTGCCTTCAGATATGACGACCTCAAGTTCTTGAGTACAGTCGTGAACGGGGCTAGTGAATATCCGACTACGAAGCTACCGTAAGCCACACATATCCACGTTAATGTGCTTCCTGCGACTTATCATACTGCATTGCGTGGTTGTAGGACTATATCAGCGCAAGTCTTTCAAGGACTCAAGGACATCGAAGCACACGTCATCACAAACTATGGAGCAATGGGCGGTGTAAGCGACTTTCCTGGTCTGGGTCTA
>JANHOG010000455.1:0-16159 GCA_027627325.1 Phlebia brevispora
CGAGGTCGCCCGTGCAAACCCACATGTAGAGTTCGTCGTGAGACAGCGAACACACAAGGAGCCCATCGTTAGAGGATTCTATCGTGCGTGCCGGTCCTAGCAACACGTTTGCCGTACTAATGATACCCGCAGTCAATAACAGAGACAAAGTGATCCCGCTCAATGGGTTCGAGGTAACCGGCATAGAGAACAAGGTTCAACTTCTCCTCGACTCCTCAGGAGCCAAGATCAAGCCATTGAAGAGGCGAACAATAGAGAGTACGACAGAGTCCGCGAGAGGTATCTGGAGTGGCCTGCACGTGGAGGAGCCGTTCAAGATATAACGTT
Source organism: Phlebia brevispora (assembly GCA_027627325.1). Lineage (NCBI taxonomy): Eukaryota > Fungi > Basidiomycota > Agaricomycetes > Polyporales > Meruliaceae > Phlebicolorata > Phlebicolorata brevispora. The sequence continues at coordinate 328 of JANHOG010000455.1, forward strand.
CCCTGGAGTAAAAAGTACGCGTACAGTACGTCTTACGGTGGGTCCGCTTGTTCCGTCCCACGAGACGTCTGGCGTCCACGGGGTCTCACACTTGACTCTCCTCTAGATCCATTTCCGGTTGCTATCTGCGAATATACCGTGTAATTTACACATCTTCTGGAAATGCTACATATCAGCCACTTTCGCGCTTGAGCGCTTCAGGTCTGCGCCTGTGCGGGACGCACGGTAAATGGGGAACGTGCAGTCGGCCTTTCTTCGGTCGTGTTCCTGTGAGTCTCTTTGCCATAGCTGCCAGCTCCGTGTACGCTCGCGCCTTGTTAAGATTTGTAGACAAGCGCAGATCAATACGTAACCGCTCTCTGGGGATTCCTGATGCACGCCTCCTCCACGCAATAAGTGACGCTCGTGGGCGCGTGCGTTCAATATCCCCGGGCCTCCTGGGCATCTCCTGACGTGTGAGAGGCATGCGGCAGCGCTGAGTCTATAGGACGGAGAAGTCATAGTCCGGAACTCACACTTTGCCCACACGCCTTCATCCTCTTTCTCTCTTGTTAACCTCCGGCCACCAACTCAATCTCCAACTCATTACTTCCTTCCCTCAATGCGAAGCCACAATAGTTACTATCCTGCACCTCGTAGCGAAGATCAAGTACTGAAAATGTGGATGCGACCGGGTCGGGCGGCAAATGTGCGTTTTGTACCGGTTTATTCTTACACCAGATAGAAAGTGCTTATTGTCTACTTCTAGGCTTCATGGGGAAGCGCAACTCTTGTCAATGATGAGGTACGCCAGTCAGAGCATGTCTCTGACTGTATCTTGAGAAAGCCGTTGCAGAACTCGTCGCCGGTGTCGGACGAGGATGATGGGAAATTTACGGGTCCTCAGTGCGCTTGGGTATGTGTGCCACCGCGCTATGTCCATCTGTGGCTAAGTTTCCTACGCACTTTAATAGGCTTCGTCTTCGTCTTCGTCGACAGCGACAGACAGCGACCCCTCTGCCTCAGGACTATCGATAGCGACGTCCCCAAGGGTAGTCGATCTCCCTGAGATACCGTTCATCTCCACTGGCGTTCCTATTGATAGGAAAGGGTCTGGGAGCACATTCGACGATGACGACTCTCGAAGCAACTATTGGCCTCATGCTGCCCGGTCGAGCCCATCGTGGGATCGCCAGCAGGCCATTCTGGGCGAGACACCAGAAAGACACTTCAATCAAGGCCGTGGGCGATCATCGTCGCTGTCTTCCACGGCTTCGAGACCGGCGCCTGCGAAGTCGATTCTATCTTCGAGCTCTTCGATCAGGACGCGGAAGGGGCGGTCTCCGCCCTCCGTCAAGTTTCTGGAGATGCCGACTGTGCATTTTGAGGAGGAGGGAGAGTGCGATGAGTTCGACGAGGAACCAACGTGGCCTCGCGTGTCGATCCCACGCAGCCCTATGCCCTACAGTCCTCCTCCTGAAGTCAAGAAGAATCCTTTCGCGTGGCTGAAACGATTGACTATTCCTGTGCAGAAGAAGAAACCTGAGACGGCACCCGTCCTGCAGGACCGACCACTGATATCAGCTCCCATGCCCCTCTGGGAAGCGCCGAGAAATAACACGTTTCCTCGCCGGAACACAGTATCGTCAGGTCCAAGAAGTATTCGCTCCGTTAAGTCTTCAGCTAGCCTACGTTCAGTGCGGTCATGTGCTAGCCGGTTACAGGTATATTGGGGAAAATTGGGCACTAAGGAGCCGTGATTGACTCTGCGGCGACACTCTTTATTTATTCCTGCAGGATTCTCTTCATAGATCTGGTATTTGTGAATGTGGTGAATCGCACTCTGTAATTTGAACATTCTTTCCGGGAAGAGCAAGGGGTAGAAATATAATAATATTAGAAGGAATTGGCTGATAGGCTCGGGATATAGTCCGTTGTACGCATACTACGTATCCAGGAGTGTTATACACACGGAAGAGAGGGATTTTGTACTCTTCCAAAATGGGAGTCCATGCAAGGGGGGGTTTCAACTTCTGGAAAGTGTTTTCAAAAGCGCTGTTGCGTGCGTTTCACGTCCGCCGTGGGCTACAGATTCGAGTTTTGCCGTCTCTTCTCAAGTTCCCACCGCGCTTTCATCATTTGTGCGCCATCCAGCCTAGAACGGACGATGGGCGACGCAAGCTGTAACCGGGTAGCTTCCCAATTTGGTGGAAGTTGGGCATCGTTACGAATAACCTACAATATCCTCGTCACTCATTAGATAGACCATGAGAGTCGAGAAAACTCACGGAACCGATGGAGAGGAAGAATGCGAACGTGGCTCCACTGCTTAGCATGTACTGGGATAGTGTAGGCAGGATACCTCGAGGGCCCGCCCCTCCCCTGTGAACATGTCACTTTGTATTCAGCCGTCTGTAAATTACTTCAGATGCCACGCACCTGAGAATGCTATAAGACCCAAAGATGAAGCCAATGGTCAGTCCAACACCCGCACCCATCATAGCACCCATCCTGTAGTATCTTGTTTCAGATGTCTGCCCAAGGGAAACTCCATGCCTTGTGCTCTTACTTCACTGCAGAGGATTAGTCAGTACAAATTGCAGTTTCGAAACGCATTTCTCATACTCTTTTGCCATGTTGTTGGACCCTGCGGTTGGCCACGCTGAACTGCCGCCATTGTGAGATGGTGAGGATGGAGGAGGAAGAGTTTGATTCGGAAAGCGGCGCGTACTTTCGGCCTCGGCGAATTGAGACACACGCCCGGACTACAACCGAGCCTCGCGCGCACATGAACTGTGCTCATGGCTCCTCCCAACACCATGTCCTCCCTGGCTTTCCCATTCGCTCAGCAGGCACAAATTAGTATGTCGTCCGGAATATATGATCTTGCAATAAGATGACTATCCTCGACAGTCCGCTCGAACCAAAGGGATTACTTTCACGTTTCGTCCTTACGAGAGCAGACCGACAACGTATTGCGGACATGGCTTGGTACGTGTTATTCCACCTCAGTACGACGGGTTCGACCTGAACTATATGAAGGGACACGGTGGCTATCACGATGGGAGAAAGAGGTTGAATTTGCCGCGAAAGTGCTCTATTACGGACTGACTGTCGGTCGAGGTAAGTAACAGTGTCTGTAAGGCTAATGACACTACTCAAGGCATACACTCAAGCAACGCAAACGCTCGGTGAAGAATACACTGGCATTTGGTTGCACTCTGTCCGAGCACACCAACCCCCTCCACACGCTCTCCGTGCCGCCTTGGTTCTTGTCCCTACTTTGCCTAGCTATATCATTGCTCGATGGGGCTCGGGCCTCCCAGCAGACTCTAGGTTAAGTGCAGTGATACGCAAGGTGCCGACCCTCCTAGAAGTGCTCTCCGAGATCAACCTCGCAGTCTTCTATCTGCAAGGCACATACTACACCGTCACGAGACGATTACTCGGTGTCAGATATGTGAGTTCCGTCCGCTTAACCTCATGGCAGCGTCACTGAATGCGTCATAGGTATCCTCCACGTTGGAAGACCCAAACTCAAGACCGCCTTCGTATTCTCTGCTCGGCGTGCTCCTTGCAATAAGGTTATTATACCGCTTGATCACCTTCATAAGGGATCTACGACCAACCGAGAACTTGCGAACGCTGAAGGGAAAGCGTCATGCTGATGAAGCGCACGAAACATATGTTGATGATATCCCAGTCTCCTCGATGCTGGGACCCGAGGACCCAGAGGGAGAACCGGTTATTCCGGCGGAAGAAGATGAGAGGACGATCCTCGACGTAGCAGCGATCCCGGCGGCGATACGCGCGACACGGAACTGCACATTGTGTTTAGAAGAACGAACTTCGAGTTGTGCAACAGAGTGCGGACACCTCTTCTGCTGGAATTGCATAGTCGGCTGGGGGAGGGAAAAGGTAACGGGTTCTCTCGTCGTATTTGCGGTGTACTGACAAATCGTTGCAGGCTGAATGTCCCCTTTGTCGACAATCACTCAGTATATCAAAGTTAGTACCAATATATAATTTATGACATGGTAACTTGACCTAGCAAGGGGAAGAGATTCAGAACAAGCGCACGGTAATGACACAGGTTGCACAAATGTGCTGTTTTACAGACAGGAAGGAACTGGTTTATTGTATCTGCTGGATCAGCGTGATATTGTCGCCCTTCAATAGTATCCGACCTTGATAGCAAATTAAGTGGCTGGCCCATGCACAGTGGAATATTGCTCACCGAGTTCTCGTCTTGGCTGTGCGTCCTTGATGTATACTTCCGCCGCCTCGTCAATCACGACGTTCATGAATTCGTCGAAACCCTGTGTAAAACATATGAGTGTGGTTCGCGTCATATGAAAGCACACGTTAAGGATGAATATGTCCCAATCAAGAGCTCCTTCTCATCGGTCATGTATCAGCAGGCATCGTGATATCAAGCTGACGACGCCTGGGGCAGTTCAACGACAAGTGGGTCGTATGGACAACAAGACACGCACAATAATTCGCCCCTCAATACGCATCTCGATATTGTCGTACAGCCAGATGACGACTTTTGACCTCTGTAATTTGCGAAATGAGTATTACACCTTGTTATTGCAAAGGGAGGAGCTCACCTGTTGAAGATTCTTGAAAATAACATTCTGAATGGTAGACGTTAGCAATAACGGTGGAACAAAACTGATCAACACTCACGATGGGTTGAACCATCACACGTTGTTGCCTTCCCGACATTTTGAGCGATACGAACTGCACGAGATAGAGCTGGGTATAGGATCTTGTCGAAAGGATATGAAGGGTGTAGATGAAAGAGACTCGTCTGAGCATCCTGAAGCGCTGGAACCAGTGGGCGTTCGGCAGGTGCCGAAGGAGGCAACGTTGGCGACGCGCGACGCGTTGGGTGATCTCAAGTCCTCTCACCTCCACCACCAGCCTGAACATCCAACATGGCTATGGAGGTGTGTGGACATCTAAAACTGCGTCTATTGCATATCTAACGTTTCACAGGTGTTGGCACCGTCCAACTCATCGACCGCAGCCGCGGTCACCTTCATCACCTTCGTCCAAGACCTCAAGCGGAAGACCAAAACATGGGGTCCTATGATAGAACTATGCGCCAGCGGCGAGAAGACTCTAGAGCGTTTTAGATATCAATTTCCGGATGACTGGCTGTACAGCGACCAACTGAAAGGAGAATGGAGCGCATTTAACGAGATATTGAAGCGCAAAAACGACTCCATCCAAGAACAACTAGGTGAATGCGGTATTATTCATCGGGGAAATTCTCGCTGAATGAGAAATCAAAGCCGGACTCCAACTCAAGATTGTCGCGGAAGACAAGATCGTAGAAAACAAGATAAACGATGTAATACAGGAATGGGAGACGACACGTCCCGTCCGGGGCGACATACCTGCTTCGGAGGCTCTGAACACTATTAATGTGTTCGAACAACGACTCAATCGCGTACAAGAGGAGTATGATCTCGTGTGTAGAGCGAAGGAAGCTCTGGACCTAGATCTCATTCGCCACACGCGTCTCGAGCCCATTTTCGAGGAGCTCCGCGACCTGAAAGCCGTGTGGACAGCGTTGTCAGGTATATGGAGCCAGATCTCTGAGCTTCGCGATCTGTCATGGGCCACGGTTCAACCGCGGAAGCTGAGACAACAATTGGATAGTCTATTGGCGTCGACCAAGGAGATGCCAACGCGCATGCGCCAGTATGCGGCCTTCGAATACGTCCAAGAGCGGCTGAAGGGCTTGTTGAAATCAAACACGCTCATTTCTGAGCTCAAGTCTGATGCGCTGAAGGACAGACATTGGAAGCAGCTCTTCAAGGTGCTACGGTTTACGAATCCGCCTACCCTGAACTTGTACGCTTGTCCAACCCGCTCCACGTAATTCGTGCTAATACTTCTCAGGATGACACTGGGGACCGTGTATGATATGGATCTTAAGCGTAACGAGAACCTGATCAAGGAAGTCATCATACAGGCCCAAGGAGAGGTAAGTTATAATTACCTGTGGTGATGAACATATCTTACTAACCATGTTATAAGATGGCTCTTGAAGAGTACATCAGACAAGTCAAGGAGGTTTGGACTGGATACACCCTCGACTTAGTTAACTACCAGAACAAGTGTCGGCTAATCAGGTATCACTGCACTCAAATCCTCATTGCCTGCCACATGTTCTAAGCATCGTTGCAGGGGCTGGGACGACTTGTTCAACAAATGTAGCGAGAATCTTAACTCCCTCGTTGCGATGAAGCTATCTCCTTACTACAAAGGCTCGTCCTTCGGACTTTCGCAGCGATCACGTTCTAACTTTCGTCCTTAGTGTTCGAGGAAGAGGTAATCGGAGCGGATTCCCTGAGTGTATCGCTCTACTCACATATACTATCTAGGCTGGATCCTGGGAAGAGAAACTGAACCGTATTCATGTCCTCTTCGGTACGTGTTATGCAAATTATTTCGTTTCTCTAAAGTTAATCTGGATTTCTAGACGTCTGGATTGATGTTCAGCGTCAATGGGTTTATCTCGAGGGTATCTTCACTGGCAGCGCTGACATCAAACATCTTCTTCCTGTTGAGACTGCACGCTTCAACAACATCAACACCGAGTTCCAGGCCGTCATGAAGAAGGTCTACAAGTCACCATTCGTAGTAGACGTCATGAACATTCCTGGGATCCAGAAAAGCCTTGAACGTTTGGCTGACCTGCTCAACAAGATCCAGAAAGCCCTTGGTGAATACCTGGAGCGCGAGCGTGCTTCCTTCCCGCGGTTCTACTTCGTCGGTGACGAGGACTTGCTGGAAATCATTGGTAACAGTAAAGAGATCCTTCGCATCATGAAGCATCTGAAGAAGATGTTCGCGGGTATATCAACTATCAGGCTTGATGATGAACTGACGCAAATATTGGGCATGGCTTCTCGAGAAGGCGAGGAAGTGACGTTCAGAGACCCAATTTTGCTCAAGGACTACCCGAAGATCAATGACTGGCTAGCTAAATTGGAGGCCGAGATGAGGAACTCCCTCGCGCTGCTTCTATGCGATGCAGTTGCTGAGCTTCAGACTTTCTATGGTACAGGCGAGCAGCTCGAACAGAAGAAGTTCATCGAGTGGGTGGAAAAGTACCCTGCCCAGCTGGTCACGCTAGCCATCCAGGTCGCCTGGACGTCCTTCATTGAGGATGCACTCCAACAACAACCGCCGGCCCTGGATCGTCCTCTCGACACCATCCGGCAAGGTTTGGACCTTCTCGCAGACGTCGTGCTTACCGAGCTCACTCCTGTCACACGTCGTAAATGCGAGCATCTTATCACGGAGCTCGTGCACCAGCGAGATGTTACACGCACTCTCATCCAGCAGAACGTTCCCGACAACAGAGCATTCTCGTGGTTATACCAGATGCGGTTCTATCTCGATACCAGCGTCGATAATCCCTTAGACAGGCTTTCTATCAGGGTCGCCGACGCCACTTTCCCGTACGGATGGGAGTATTTGGGAGTTCCAGATCGTCTTGTACAGACACCGCTGACAGACAGGTGTTACTTGACGTTGACGCAAGCCCTCGACAATCAGCTCGGTGGTTCTCCATTCGGACCTGCGGGGACAGGTAAGTCCTTTGAGGTTCTTCGGCTTCTTGGGATAAGACGCTTAATATGAAATGTAGGCAAAACAGAGTCCGTCAAAGCGCTGGGTGTGCAGCTCGGACGTTTCGTCCTGGTGTTCTGTTGCGACGAAACGTTTGACTTCCAAGCTATGGGTCGTATTTTCGTCGGTTTGTGTCAGGTCGGAGCGTGGGGATGCTTCGATGAGTTCAACCGTCTGGAGGAGCGCATTCTTAGTGCTGTATCGCAGCAAGTTCAGAGTATCCAACAGGGTTTGGCGGCTCTCGTGAAGAACCCGGGTATAGAGATTGAACTTGTCGGTAAGAGCGTTAAGATCAACAAGAACATGGGTACGCAGGAACTTCATCCACAGCAATTCCTCAGCTTAATTTTCTCCAGGTATATTCATCACCACTAACCCCAACTATGCCGGTCGTTCGACCCTACCGCCTAATTTGACCAAGCTGTTCAGGCCGTAAGTATTCTATGATTATTTTCGCGGTCTCTCCTCTCATAAGACATGTAGCATGGCCATGACGCGTCCGGACCGCGAGCTTATTGCCCAAGTCATGCTTTTCTCCCAAGGTTTCCGTACCGCAGAATCTCTCGCATCCAAGATTGTCCCTTTCTTCAACCTTTGTGACGAACAGCTTTCGCCTCAACCGCACTACGATTTCGGTCTTCGTGCACTTAAGGCTGTGCTTGCCAGTGCCGGTATCCTCAAGCGTGAACGATTGCAAGCTGCTAGTGAAGAGGATGCAGAGGTGGATGTGGTTGGGCTTTCAGATTCCGTCTCAGAACAGGTCATCCTCATCCAGAGTGTTACCGAAACTATTGTGCCGAAGCTGGTCGCTGACGATGTTCCACTGCTTACGAGGTTCGTGAGGTTGCTCTGAAGTCGGATCGATGACTAATCAGCCTCCATTTAGTCTTCTTGCTGATGTATTCCCTGGTACCGACTACTTTCCCGTCAATCTGGACAAGCTTCGCGAGCAGATTGACAAGGTCTGCCAGGAGCGCCGCCTGGTACAGAGCGACCGGTGGATTAGCAAGATACTTCAGCTATACCAGATTCAGAAGATTCAGCACGGTCTCATGATGGTTGGTCCGTCCGGATCTGGAAAGACGAACGCCTGGCAAGTGCTCCTTGCAGCCTTGGAGAGGCTGGATGGCGTTGAAGGCGTCTCGTATGTTATCGACCCCAAGGCTATGCACAAGGACGCTCTGTATGGTACCCTTGACCCCACCACACGAGAGTGGACGGATGGTCTGTTCACTCACACACTGAGGAAGATTGTGGACGACGTTCGTGGAGAAAGTGGGAAGCGACACTGGATCATTTTCGATGGTGATGTAGATCCTGAGTGGGTAGAGAACTTAAACAGGCAAGTGGACAGTTATTCGCTCAAATGAGATCCAACTCATCGCAGTCTAGTGTACTCGATGACAATAAGCTCTTGACCCTGCCTAATGGTGAACGTCTCAACCTCCCGCCGAACGTGCGCATCATGTTTGAGGTAGAACATCTCAAGTATGCTACACTTGCAACAGTCAGTCGTTGTGGTATGATCTGGTTCAGCGAAGACGTCGTGGAGCCATCCATGGTTTGCCGTCACTACCTCGACACATTGTCGTCCGTGCCATTGGATGCCGAGGAAGATGATGCCAGGGAGATACCTGGTCGTCGTCCGGACGCATTGATGCACGACGATTCGTCTTCTGCCATCCTTGCCACTCAGAAGCAGGTTGCTGGCATTCTCGAACCGTTCTTCGCTGACGAAGGTCTTATCGCATCCTCCCTTACGTACGCTGAGTCTATTGAGCACATCATGGACTTCACCGTGACGAGGGCCTTGAACACTCTGTTCTCTCTAATCAACAAGACCGTCCGGAACATAATCGAGTACAACATGCAGCATACAGACTTCCCTTTGACTCCAGAGCGTGTGGAGCAATACGTGACTAAACGCCTGCTGGTTAGTATCATCTGGGCGTTCTCTGGTGACGCCAAGCTGGATTTACGCGCAGAAATGGGTGATTACCTGCGCAACCAAACTGGTGTCGATCTGCCTCCCATGACTCAAGGCGGCTCACTACTCGACTATGACGTGCAAGTAAACACTGGAGAATGGTCCGCTTGGCAGGCAAGAGTTCCGACGGTCGAGTTAGAGGCTCATTCAATTACAGCTTCCGACGTTGTTGTTCCCACCATGGATACCATCCGGCATGAAGAGGTCCTTTATTCCTGGCTCTCCGAACACAAGCCACTCATGCTTTGCGGGCCTCCTGGGTCTGGTAAGACCATGACGCTCTTCAGCGCTCTTCGCAAACTCCCGGACATGGAAGTTGTTGGCCTGAACTTCTCTAGTGCCACGACTCCTGAGCTGCTGCTTAAGACCTTTGAGCAATACTGCGAGTTCCGCAAGACTCCAAACGGCGTCATCCTCGCACCTGTCCAGCTCGGTCGCTGGCTCGTCGTGTTCTGCGATGAAATCAACCTGCCGGCCACGGACAAGTATGGCACGCAACGTGTCATCTCCTTCATCCGTCAGCTCGTCGAGTGCGGTGGATACTGGAGAACATCTGATATGGCATGGGTCAAACTTGAGCGCATCCAATTCGTCGGCGCCTGCAACCCGCCTACCGATCCTGGTCGCGTACCTCTCAGTCACCGGTTCCTGAGGCATGCACCGTTGATTATGGTTGACTATCCGGGCGAGCTTTCCCTGAAACAGATCTATGGCGCATACAACCATGCCATGCTCAAAGTCATACCCAGTCTCCGCACATACTCCGGTCCGCTTACGGACGCTATGGTGTCGCTTTACCTCGCTTCTCAAAAGCGCTTCACAACAGATATCCAAGCCCATTACGTGTACAGTCCTCGAGAGCTAACCCGATGGGTGCGCGGTATCTACGAGGCTATCCGACCACTCGAAACTCTGAGCGTGGAAGGACTCGTGCGCGTGTGGGCGCATGAGGCTTTGCGATTGTTCCAGGACCGTCTTGTCACAGAGGACGAGAAGCAATGGACTGACAAACAGATTGACTCTGCTGCTATAGACCATTTCCCGACAATCAACACGGACGAAGCCTTGGGACGTCCGATCTTATTCTCGAATTGGACGTCCAAGAACTATGTGCCAGTGGAACGCGAGACGCTTCGCGAGCATACAAAAGCTCGTCTTCGTGTTTTCTACGAGGAGGAACTCGACGTTCCTCTTGTATTGTTCAACGACGTATTGGATCATGTTCTGCGTATCGATCGTGTCTTCCGGCAAGTACAAGGTCATTTGCTCCTTATTGGTGTAAGCGGTAGTGGAAAGGTACGTGTTTTTAGGGTATCATGGGGTATGCAAGCACTGATTCTTTCATACGCAGACGACACTGTCGCGCTTCGTGGCTTGGATGAACGGTCTTAGCATCTTCCAGATCAAGGTCTCCAACAAATATACTGGCGAAGATTTTGACGAAGATCTTCGTACAGTCCTTCGTCGCGCGGGCTGCAAAGGCGAGAAGATTTGTTTCATCATGGACGAATCAAACGTTCTCGATTCGGGATTTTTGGAACGCATGAATACCTTACTTGCCAACGCCGAAGTCCCCGGTCTATTCGAGGGCGACGAACATGCAGCACTCATGACTGCATGTAAAGAAGGTTCGCAGCGAGACGGCTTAATGCTCGACTCACACGAAGAACTGTATCGGTGGTTCACCCAGCAAGTTGCAAAGAACCTGCACGTCGTATTCACAATGAATCCGCCTGAGAATGGGCTGGCTTCCAGAGCGGCAACGTCACCTGCTTTGTTCAATCGTTGCGTCCTTGATTGGTTTGGTGACTGGTCAGACCAAGCCTTGTACCAAGTCGGTATTGAGTTCACACATACCCTCGATTTGGATGTTCCTTCCTACAACGCACCCGACAACTTCCCAATTGCATATCGGGAGCTGGAGATGCCGCCTGTTCACCGTACTGCAGTTGTCAACGCCCTCGTTCATGTCCATCAGTCATTACACCAAGTCAATCAGCGTCTCAGCCGCCGTCAAGGACGATACAACTATGTCACACCCAGACATTACCTCGATTTGTAGGTCGTCTTCATTTGTTTGCCGACCTTATTATTGACCCAGTCTTCAGCATTAATCACTATGTTCGTCTCTACAACGAGAAACGAGACGAACTTGAGGAACAACAGCGTCACTTGCACGTCGGTTTGGACAAGCTGCGCGACACTGTCACACAGGTCGAAGAGTTGCGGAAGAGTTTGGCCATTAAACGTACTCAGTTGCAGGCGAAGGACGCCGAAGCCAATGAAAAACTCAAGCGTATGGTCTCCGATCAACAAGAGGCAGAGCAAAAGAAAGCAGCTTCCATTGAGATCCAAGCTGCACTAGTCGAGCAGGATCGTAACATTGAGCAGCGGAGATCCGTTGTGATGGCTGATCTTGCAGACGCAGAGCCAGCAGTTCTGGACGCGCAAGCCGCGGTCAGCAATATTAAGCGGCAGCACCTCCAGGAAGTGCGTACTATGGCCAATCCCCCAGAGGCTGTGAAGCTCGCCATGGAGTCCGTCTGTACTCTGCTTGGACACAAGATCGACAATTGGCGAAGTGTTCAGGGTCTTATTCGACGAGATGATTTCATTTCAAGCATAGTCGGCTTCAATACAGAACGGTTGACGAAGCAACTCCGGGAGTTGATGAAGAAAGAGTTCCTGAGTCGTCCTTCGTTCAACTACGAGACGGTCCAGCGCGCAAGTAAGGCTTGCGGACCTCTGGTGAAGTGGGTTATCGCGCAAGTACGCTACTCAGAAATTTTGGACAAGGTGGAGCCCCTGAGGAACGAAGTGCGGTCCCTCGAAGAACAAGCTGAGCAGACGAAGGACCAAGCGAAGACGATTATCAAGATGATTTCCGAATTGGAGGCCAGTATCGAACGGTACAAGGAGGAGTACGCCGCTCTCATTAGGGAGACTCAAGCTATCAAGTCGGAGATGGAGCGTGTGCAGAGCAAGGTTGATCGCAGCATGAAGTTACTTGAGAGCTTGTCCTCTGAAAAGTCTCGTTGGGAACTCGGCAGCCGCACATTCGATACAGAGATGAGCACCATCGTCGGTGACGTATTGCTCTCTGCAGGTTTCCTGGCGTATGCTGGGTTCTTCGACCAGCAGTACCGCGAAATGATGTGGCAAGAATGGTCTACGCACCTTTCGGACGCGGGCATCAAGTTCAAGGTCGAGCTCTCGCTTCCCGAGTACCTCTCCACTGCAGATGATCGGCTCAGCTGGCAATCGAAATCGCTGCCGTCTGACAATCTCTGTACGGAGAATGCCATCATGATCAAGCGCTTCAGTCGCTATCCTCTCATCATTGATCCTACGGGTCAGGCAACGAACTTCCTTCTAAACGAGTACAAGGACCGGAAGATTACCGTCACCAGCTTCCTGGACGAGGCGTTCTTGAAAGTCTTGGAAAGTGCTTTGCGGTTCGGAAACACACTACTAATTCAGGATGTGGAGCACCTCGACCCTATACTCAATCCCGTGCTCAACAAGGAAATTCGTCGCACAGGCGGTCGTGTCCTTATTCGTCTGGGCAGCCAAGACATCGACTTCTCCCCGGCATTCACCATGTTCTTATCGACGAGAGATCCTTCCGTCGAGTTCTCTCCAGACATCTGCAGTCGTGTCACTTTCGTCAACTTCACGATGACCAGGAGCAGTCTGCAAAGCCAGTCGCTCGACCAAGTCTTGAAGGTTGAACGTCCCGACACGGAGCGTAAACGCACAGACCTCATGAAAATGCAAGGCGAGTTCCGGCTGCGCCTGCGTACTCTAGAGAAACTGTTATTGCAAGCTTTGAACGAGTCTACCGGTAATATTCTGGACGACGACAAGGTCATCGACACCCTCGAAACTCTCAAACGCGAGGCCGCTGAGATCACGCGGAAGGTTGAAGAGACCGACGTGGTGATGAAAGAAGTCGAAGAGGTTACAGCTGAATATATGCCTCTTGCGCAGGCTTGTTCTGCTGTCTTCTTCATTTTGGAGCAGCTGAACCTCGTGAACCACTTCTACCAGTTCTCTTTGCGCTTCTTCCTGGACGTGTTCGACTATGTCTTGCACCACAACCCCAACCTGAAGAACGTCACCGATCACGGACGTCGTAGAGATATACTCTTGAACGATCTGTTCTTGACTATATACAAGCGGACATCGAGAGCACTTCTGCATCGGGACCACCTCATGCTGGCGGTACTCTTGGCCCAAGTGAAGCTCCGTGGCATAGAGGAAATAGGAGACGAGTTGGAGTTCTTGCTTGAGGCAGGCGATGGGGCGCCTCCAGCCGGTGGAGTTGTAGAGCAGCGGAATTCCATCCTGACTGTCGATCAGACCCAGCGACTGGAGAAGTTCGCACAACACCCGTTATTCAGACCTGTTCTTGACCATGTTCGGCAGAACGAAGATCTTTGGGTACCCTTCCTACAGTCCGCTACCCCAGAAACAGACATACCTTACCCATGGGATCCCAGCACACGTGAGTTCTCGGTGTTGCCTCTGTGTGATAGTGCTAACGTCACATTTGTAGCATCCGTTGAGGCTATTCGCAAGATAATGATCATCAAGTGCTTACGACCTGATCGGTTGCTGCAAGCCACAAGTATCTTTGTGCGCATCGTTTTCGAGACGGACTTGTCCGCGGTTTCCAGCTACGATCTTGGTGCAGTTGTGACTGGCGAGATACTTCCCGCGACACCGCTTGCTCTCGTATCGGTGACCGGATATGATGCCAGTTATCGTGTTGAGAACCTTGTCAAGAATACAGGAACACGCTTTACGTCCGTGGCCATGGGATCTCAGGAAGGTTTCACACTTGCAGATCAGGCGATCGCGAATGCTGCCCGGCAGGGGTCTTGGGTGCTACTCAAGAACGTGCATTTGGCACCATCGTGGCTGGGTCAGCTGGAGAAGAAGCTCCAGACGCTCGGACCTCATCAGAGCTTCCGTCTCTTCTTGACCATGGAGACAAATCCCTCCATACCTGTCAATATCCTGCGACAATCCCGTATCATCATGAACGAGCCACCGCCGGGTATCAAGGCAAATCTTTTGGATTCGTTGCGCAGCATCACTGGACCCAGGTTAACACAAGGTCCGGCGGAGAAGGTACGACTTTACTTCCTGCTTGCGTGGTTCCACGCTGTGGTCCAGGAGCGGCTTCGCTATGTGCCTCTCGGATGGAGCAAGGTGTACGACTTCAACGACTCCGACATGGCCTCCGCTTTCACGACGATAGACGCGTGGCTGAACTCCGCCGCGAAGGGGCGTGCCAACGTGAACCCTTCGTCCATTCCTTGGGATGCGATCAGGACGCTCATCAAGCAGTCTGTGTATGGTGGACGGGTCGACAGCGACTTCGACCAGAGGATCCTGGACTCCTTCGTTGATGGATTGTTCACTCCTGCGGCTTACAACGTCGACTTTGAGCTCGTACCCAGCTTCTCGGGCTCGCAGACGCTGGGTGTGCCTGACGGTACCAAGCTAGAGCACTTCCTGACCTGGGTGGACAATCTTCCGGACAAGCAGTCGCCGCTGTGGCTCAGTCTCCCACCCACCGCAGAAAGGGTGATTGCTGTCGCACAAGGTACTCGTTACTCACGGGGAATCTTCGAATGTACTGACATGCATCTTCAGGTAATGAGTTGCTCGGGAAGTTGCGCAAGATGAGGATGCTTGCGGACGACGATGACGAAGCAAGTAGTGCTGGACCTGCTACTGGACAGACGCAGCCCGCTTGGATGAGGAACCTGCTGGAGCGCTGCCGCGAGTGGCTTGCACTGTTGCCTGTGGTGCGTATAGGTTTTCTCGCTGTGAACATATTGACGAACGTTGCGACAGTCGTTCAACACGCTTGAGAAGCATAGTGGCGATAACCAAGATCCACTGTACCGGTTGTTCTACCGCGAAGGCACTATTGGGCGGAAGCTGTTGACACAGGTAAAGAGGGACCTTGAGGATGTGATCAAGGTCTGCGAAGGAGAGCTGAAGCAGACGAACCATCTGCGCACACTCATCAGTTCGCTAACGAAGGGTACGAGTCTTCCTACTTTCCTATATAACGCGAGTCTTATTCGTCGGTAGGTACCATCCCCTCGCACTGGCGCACGTACAAAGTCCAGAAGGACATGGCCGTCACGGGATGGATCGCAGACTTCGCGCGGCGGCTCGCGCAGCTCACGCAGA
>JANHOG010000456.1:0-16082 GCA_027627325.1 Phlebia brevispora
GTGGTTGTAGAAGTGCTTGAGGCTAGAAGGAGCCATGTTCTACAGCGCCGTTATCCATAGAAGAGAGCCCGTAGTAGATCTATGAGCCTATGAGAACAGTTCGGCAAGAGCGGAGCGGACACGACGCACCACGGTAGACGTGTACGCGAGGAAGCGAATGCTTATTTTCTTCATGTTGGCCTTCTCTGCCATGGATTTCGGTCCCGGCATTGGACCAGGTGTGGACTTGAAGATGTTGCGTGGGCCGGTGGCGATACCACGAGTGAGCTGTTGGTCTGATGAGTTGTGGGGCATGTGATCAAGGCATAGAAGACTTACCGATGTCACAATGTCAGACTTGAAGAGGCCGGCCGTAAAGTCAGTAGCGTCAGCAGCATTGAACTCGGGATCTTTCTCGTTGAACAGAAACATGGGAAGTGAGCTGGATTTGGGAAATCTCCTGCAATACCTGACATCATGACAGAATCTGAGAGCGATCAAGTCAGTTTCGACATACATACATGCACAAATACTCACCCTGAAGGATCTGCATCAAACTCAGGGAGCCACTCGCGAGGACAAAGCATGCGCGCAACAGCCTCGTTGTTCCATCCGCGCAAATCCTTGTCCATGCTCTGGATTGCCGGAGGATCCACGGCGCCCACGGCACGGACGAAGGCGAGGCAGTTCGTCTTGATGGTATGGTTGTCGTCGTTTCTGCCTGCGCAAGCGAAGTCGTTAACCTGGTAACAGCATGATCTGCGCCGTAACTTAAGGAGCAACACATAGACTTACAAACCCAATGAGGCACCGGAAAATGTCGTCGTCTTCCACCCACATCGGAATGTCCTTCCTGATGCACGACAGGATGGTCATGAGGTCCGTGAAGTCTTTCATGATCGTCTTGTACACGTCCTCACCGCTTAAAGTCGAGTGCTTAGTAGATAGTTTAATCAACAATATATATATATAGGTGCTTACAGTGGGCGGATGCGTTCATTGTACGTGTCTGGGTCGGACGTCTTGTTGAGAATAGCACTGATGTTGAGCATGAGTGCCTCGGTGTTGCTATAAGGATGGAAAAGGCGAGGTATCATGCGGGATGCTATTCTCAGGCTCTCTAAGGACTCCGCCGTGCTGAAGACGAGTCAGTTAGAGGCATTCTGGTAGCGTACATTTGAATATTAATGCTCACCTTTTGACCTGGACATTCTGAATGTCAGCGAGCATTTGCAGGTAGCGCTTGCGCTGCAAAGAGGGCCAGGCACCAGCGTCCGGATGAGTAGCCACGACGGCTGCCACGTTGTTTTCGGCGGGGGTTGTTTCGGATCCATCCATTGTTTCTTCAGCGGGCGTGGACCTCCGAGTTCCGGTACTGCCTACAGACGAGGACGGAGACGGAGCAGAAGCTGGGTATGAACGAGGAGGCAAGGTACGTATTCCACGACTGTCACTATAGGAAGTACCACGGGAAGACTTGGAACGACGCGACATTGGAAGCTAACCAGTTAATGAGGGAGTGTATAGCTGAGGAGAAAGGTGGGTGAGGGAGAAGACAGGAATTTTATATCAGTAGTTCGCGACGCGACATGCTTCTAGTTGGTGGCGCCGTGTTCCGCACATGCGGAACGCGGCACAACCAGCGGAACTACTCTTTCAGGTAAAATGTCCGGTCAGTGACCCGGACTTCTCGTTGGAGTAACGCTCGGCGACCGGCGCCTAGTCACTTAGGCCTCCTTCCTCGACTCTCTCATCGCTCTGGGGTCTATGTAGCTTGTACTTGCTCTGATTTATTATAATATCTATTTGAAACGATGGTAATACGATGCCCGAGCTGTGGAAAGTCCTGCAAAAGTCAAGCAGGCCTCACAATACACCGAAAATCCTGCTCAGCTCGCCAAACAGAAACCTCAAAGCTCTCGCAGAATGGCCTCAGACGAACGGTGGGACTTGGAGCAGACGAGCGTCAAGGCAGCAGTAGCATGCCCGAAGATACGATTTGGGCTCGCAGAGTTCAGCAGGAGGAGAGAGATTTTATCACAAATCTCTTCGGCATGGAGGTGAGTACTCCAGACTTGCATGCACGAGAATGAGGGCGTGCAGCCCGCGTTCGCACCCTTCAGACCTTTTTATATTGCTAAGTATGAAATATGCTGATACAACGACGCGTAATACTCAGGTTGACGAGAACAGACCGCACAAGCGGTCGATCTTTCACGTAGAGCCGGACCCTCTGCCGCCAGAGCCAGAGGTTCTACCTCCCCCACCACAGCCTGCACCATTCGCTCTGCCTCCTACACGCTTCGGAAGACTTAGGAGGCCTCCAAAGGCTTTTCAGGACATGGTCCCAAGCGCGGCTCCTCGCCAGCTTGAGTACAAGCAAGCTGCAAGCTTACTTCCCCCGCCTTCCAGCCACAGTACTCCCGAGCCTCAGATCGAGTCACACGACCCATCCCCCATACCGCAACCTATGCAGCCTGAGTCTTGGTATGAAACTGAACCAGACCAGTTTGGTTTCTTTCGCAGGTATCGCACGAAGCCCGCGCGCGACATGGACGATGAGGCTTCCCCGGATCCTCTCACCGACACTCGCAACATTGCGCCTGCGACCTCCGAAAAGCGGCCTGAGCCCGATCCATTGCGTTCTTGGGGCTCAACAATTTCTCAGCAAATCAAGGGCGCAGTAGACTGGTTCGCTCCGTTCCTCAACGTCACCGTCTTCCGCCTCATGTACTGGGTTTATACTGGGTCGACATCGAAGTCTACAGGTGAAATTGACCGTCTAGTCAATGATGTACTTCTTTCTCCTGATTTCGACCGCGAACATCTCCGAGGTTTCAGTATGAGCCGTGAAGAGAAACGGCTTGACAAGGCGGTCCGTAGTGCTGCATACCTTCCGGGGGACAACTGGTTGGAAGATAGCGCTGAAATTCTCATGCCGAAGGAGCGAGTAAGTCATGCGTCCATGGATGCCGTACCCACAACCAGGGTTGACGGTATTTGGAGGCGCGACATCGTTGCGATCGCAGATAGCATCTGCAAGGACACAGTCTTAGCACATCAGCGCCACTTCAACGCATTCGAACAATGGCATCGCGACCCCGATTCTGGCAAGGAGCAGCGGATACATGGCGAAGTCTACACGTCCGATGCGATGCTGGAAGAAGAAGCTAAAGTTCGCTCAATGCCCCGGAATCCTGCCGACGATCCGAACGTCGAGTACTGCGTTATGCCCTTCACACTTTATTCAGATGGTACGGCTCTCGCAAACTTCGGAACGGCGAGCTTATGGACTGGGTACATGCACGACGCCGGCTTATCAAAGGAAATTCGCTGCAAAGCGAACAGTTTCGCTGCGCATCACATTGCATACTTTCCTTCGGTAAGTTGACCTTCGCATCGCTTGTTTCATCACTCAATCAATGATATACTAGCTTCCAAAGGACATACAAGATAGGTACAAAGATGTATACGGCCAGCCGCCATCGAAGGACGTCTTGAAGTTCATGAAAACCGAGCTTGTCCATGCGATCTGGCTTCTTGTTCTTAACCTGACATTGATGGAGGCCTACATCAACGGATTCTTGGTCCACTGCGGAGACGGCATACTGCGCCGTATGTTTATTCGCTTTTTCCTGTACTGTTCAGATTATCCAGAGAGGTAAGAATACTGGCTTTTCAAAGATATTTGCTCATCGTGCTCTACAGAGTTCTAATGCTATGCCTTAAATTTCTGGCTAACTGCCCGTGTCCCAACTGCTACACTCTCAAACGGGACGTTCCTCAGATGGGTCTCCCGCTCGATATGAGACGAAGGGCACATAAACGCATTGACAATGCGTCGCTTCAAGCTGACATCGCAGCGGCCCGAGATGCGATCTTTCTGAAGGGCGCGGCAGTAGACGGAGTCGTTGTGAAGGCTCTGTTGAATGAGAGGTCCATGTTGCCAACCAGAGTGTGTATTCCTTTCTTATCTTGATGTGTTCGCACCTGAGTTGATTCCTATGATGCATCAGAATGCATTCTCTATTCGGCTCGCGTCCACCGGATTTAACGCGTATGCGATGTTTGCCCCGGATATGCTCCACACGTTTGAACTAGGCGTATGGAGAACTATCTTTGTACATATTCTCCGTGTTCTTAATGGCATAGATAAGAAGTTACTGGCTGAGTTCGATCGCAGGTATGTGTTAGCGCCCGCATGTGCATCTCATGTATCTCGCTCATATTGCTGCATTCTTAGGTTTCGGCGTGTCCCCACCTTCGGAACCGAAACCATACGCCGATTTCATAACAACGTATCTGAATTAAAAAAGCTAGCGGCCCGCGATTACGAAGATATACTCCAAGTAAGTACGTTCGGCCTTAACCCCACCCTGATTCTAACCTCGTGCTTGAAGTGCGTGATCCCTTGCATCGAGGGACTTCTACCCGCACCTCTAGAGCGTGTCGTTTTTGACATGCTGTGGCATCTACTCCTCTGGCATGCTATGGCGAAGTTACGGATGCACACAGAGCCAACGATCAGGATACTGGAGCATGTGACTACTGATCTGGGCAGAGCAGTTCGGATCTTTGCACACAAGAGCAAGGCGATCCCGACCTACGAATTGAAGCGCGAGAGCGACGCTCGAAAGCGGCGAGAAATTGCGACTAAGAAATCGAGTGAAAACCCGAAACGGACGGCAACAACCGGTGAGAGGAAGATCAGGCATCTCAACATGAAGACCTTCAAATGGCACGATCTTCCACATGTCGCAGAATTTATTCGAAAATTTGGAACGACGGAGAATTTTTCTACACAATGGGTACGCCATAATTCTTTTTTTCAGAATTTCTGTGAATTTATCTACTTCGTAGGGCGAGACTGAGCACAAGCGCGTCAAGCGCTGGTATGGCCTTACGAGCAAGAACAAGCACGAGGGTCAAATAGCCATGAAGCAAGAACGTGCCAAGATCATGCGATTCATCAAGCAACACGAGATAGAGGCTGGAACGAGTCCCACAGTTCAGGAAACTCAAGCGGTCGCTCAAAACTGAACGGCCGAAACCTAAACGGCGCGGACGCCCTCGAAAGGATGAATATTTTGGGTTCAAGGACGACGAGAAAGAAGACCTTGTGCCGACACGCTTCGACATACACCATCAGATCGGTGAGGGACAACGCTTTCGTGAGGATCTCCATACACTCGTTGCCAAAAACCCAGAGGATCGTGCTCTAAAGGTGAGTACATTGTTCTTCTTGATGGTTTTATGTCTCATTCTCGCAGAACTTCGTCCCTGATCTTCTGGATCATTTATTGTCACGCATCCTGGAGAACCAGTTTAATGGAGAAGAACACTCCTTCACCAACGAGCAGCGGTCCTACGTGCGAATCGTCGCAAACCGGATCTACCGGCATCAAGTCATGTGTGTGAACTACACAACATACAATGCGCGCCGGGACCAAGACTCTATCAACCCCCGCACACACGCGGACATCATGCTGCTCAATCCGGGAGAAGATGATGTGCCGGAAGATAGGAGACATCCGTACTGGTATGCACGAGTATATGGCATCTTTCACGCGAACGTCCAGTACCTTGGGCCCGAGGGACGCTGGCTGGAGCCTCGCAGGATGGAGTTCCTCTGGGTTCGCTGGTTTGGGCGTGATCTATCAGCCCCTTGTGGATTCGGAGCCCGTCGGCTGCCTCGCATAGGGTTCGTGGACGGAGAAGACTCGGACTGGTTCTGTTTCCTCGACCCCAGCCTGGTTATCCGTGGCGTACATGTTATCCCTGCCTTCCATTTTGATAAGTTCAATGCAGACGACGGACAGCTGGTCAAATCAGCCCTCGAGGGAGCGAGATCAGGCGATGACCAGTCGGATTACAAACATTACTATGTCAACATGTGAGTACCTTTCGTGTTTCAGCCTTGTCTATGTCGCTGATACATGATAGATTTGTTGACCGCGATATGATTATGCGCTACCTTGGCGGGGGAATCGGTCATCATCTTTTGCGGGGCCTCGTGAACATTGCCGACACGCTCAAGACTATACTAGGTGACAGTTTCTCACTTTCATATGAAGACGAAGAGATGGCAGATGGGGAAGATGAACAGGAAGATGAGGAGCTGGATTTTGACGAAGAAGACGCGCTCTTCGCGGACGAAAGCGATGAGGAACAGTCCGGGAGTGAGGCGGGGATCGAGGAGGAGGGCGCGGCGGGCGCAGAATCCTAAGTAACTCGCGCGTTCTTGCGAGTTTTTGGTTTCTCTTTCTCGTGGCATTTTGAGAAACTGTGTAGAGTACTTGGAACATTCTAATGCGCTATGATTGCATGCTTTTGTGCCGGCAAATATCGCTCTACAGGTGAAAAACATGTATTCTAGGCTATATACACTGTGCCTACTGGTACGCCCTTGCATCCCCCGGGAACACTTAATGACTTTGTATGTTGTTCTACTCGCCCTGAAGTCTAACGGCCCTTGACAAGAGACCACTATATCCGACCTGCCTTCCAAGCGTGCGCAAGATCACCCGGAATTCTCCAAGCGCTTGCGAGACGCGGAAAGCTGGTAAGCGTCTGCCAGAGGCTGCTTTTTTTCCTGATGGCGTCTCCAGCTCTATCGGTGATACAGCTACCTATGGCTGCGTAAGATATGGCAGAAAATATTCAAGGGGGAGTACCCGACGTCCTGAGCGGGGCATGGGCGAACCTTACAGCAGCTAACCAACTTTTCGCATCGGCGAGATATCGTCGATCACAGAGTCAAGTTCTCTTGAATCGTTGTCGCCTATCGATTCAGATCATTGGAGGTCAACTTCGTCGAACGCGGAACGGTGAAGAGAGCATAAAATTAGCCGTTAGGCATACGGAGCTGTGGGTGTTACATCTATAATCTTGTTGTTGTTCCTCTGCCAGCGATCCAACATTAAACGGGTACCTAGGGCCTGCGAATCGCTGAAGCAGATCCTTGAAACTTTCAGTGAGAAGGGATTGCTGTGGTGTCTCGTGCAAGCGGACAAGATCGATAGTCAGGTCGAGGACTGTCAGAAGCACATAGAGAATGCGTCTCGTACGCTTGAGGTGAGTCGACTAACGAAGTCTCGCATGCAATTCGCTAACATCAGGAGGGGCTGCAGCTATTTGCCCACTTGGACTCGAAGGAATTCAAGGCGGACATGACACGCGCTCGCCACCGCGATGAAGAAGATCTTGCACGATACCTGGATGGTCTGTCTGAGAATGATAGTAAGCTCCTACGGGCTATCCAAGATCAAGATGGGGTATACAGACGACTGCAGGAGCTCCTTGTTGTCGTACTCAAGGTTGGCGCCTTGGATCACACTTGGTAGTTCTTCGATGCTTGACAACTCCGACATCACCCAGCATGTCCAAAGCTTGCCCACGAAGGAGGATTTACGCCCTGAGGACAAATTCCTCGAGAAGGCATCTAAATCGCTGTGCCGCATGACGAAGACACCCGAGAATAACAAGCTTGCAGAATACGTAATTAGCAGCCTGGAAGTTGACTTCGACATCAACCGTCCGATCGGTCAAGGCTCAGCAGGAGTGGTTTACAGAGGAGATTGGAACGGGGCCGTCAGTGAAACATCTCATTCAGATATCTCATCGGCTGAAGCCTTGGTTATAGATGATTGCGATCAAACGGATGCATGTTGAGGACGCTCGCTCAATTTCAGAGCTTCAAAGAAAGGTATGGGCCTGCGTTTCCTGCACTTATTGCGAAGCTCACGCATGATATGATGCAGGCAATACGTCATGAAGTTAAGATCTGGTGCGCCAGACCCAATGCCGTTGTGAGGACTTTGACCAATTTGAGGCACTCGCTTCGTTCAGGTCAGCCTTGCATCATCCCAATGTGCTTACCTTCTACGGCGCGTGTTTGGAGGCCAGCATTGTAGGTTATATTATAGAGCAGTTGCTCAATTGCTGACATTGTATCATACTGCGTGACAGCCCTTTCTCGTCATGAGATACTGCCCTTTCGGAGATGTATGTCACTACCTCGAGAAATTTCCGAACGCGGACAGATATAGACTGGTACGTAGACAAAGTATCCATCCATAGTGTTTGTATATTGAATTTCGTATTGAAGTCTCACGAAGTCAGCGTCGGGTTGGCATTTCTTCATAGTAAGAAGATCGTGCATGCCGACATCAAAGGCGTAAGTCCAGTGTCCATCTTATACTGAGTGCATGCTGATCATTTTATAGGCGAACGTGCTAATTAGCGAAGACCATCATGCCCTATTGACTGATTTCGGTCTCGCGTTGAGGCTCATTGAGATCCGTAGCAAGTCAACGTATTCGCAGAATATTGATCGGCAACGTGGCTCACTCTTATGGATGGCGCCAGAAGTTCTCAAGGGTGCAAGCCCAGACATTAGGGCCGATATATACAGTCTCGGCATGACCATCTGGGAGGTAAGTATACAACTATGGAATATTTATGCGGCACTGAGTATCATCGGTCCAGATATTCAGTGGAGAGGTACCGTTTCAAGGCTTCATAAATGACCAGGTTCTCCACGACAACGTCGTACTCTATGGAACACGTCCGAAGCGTCCTCAGCTGCTTGCTCTGGACTTTGTCTGGAACATCGTGCAAGAGTGTTGGGCGGCAGAACCTCGCTCTCGCCCTAAGGCGTCGCGTATTCAAGAGGTTCTAAAACCCTCAGCTGCACAGGATCATGAGGAAGGTGTGTACAGCTGTATTCTATGATCATTGTGAGTAAGCAGTGCTGAGGGGTTTTAATTACGATAGAAGACAAAGTCTTTACTCCAGATCCCGACCTATTTGATTCCAATCAGCTTGCGTCGGCGTTCTCGAGCGGAGTGTCTATGACGGAAATGACATACATCCGAAGTGAGGAACCCACAAGCTTATCGCAGCCCGTTCGTCCAACGACCTCCGCAATCGAACCAGAGAATCCTGTGATGACGGCTAGTTTGAGGAGCTTATCTCCGTCCCCTGATCCTTTTTTCCACTCTGGAGAGGAGAAGGCAATCGCCTTCCGAAACGATCCTACCACGCCATTGGAATCCCCTGATAATATCGCGCGGTTACGAAGTCTCTCCTTCTATCAAATTGTGATCTACTGCGACGACAGTGGCTCAATGAATGCGGAGCATCGTTTCATCACCCAGTGCGAATTCGTAAAACAGGTTGTGCAAATCACTGCACAATTTCGAACATCCCAAGATCGCAGCGTCCAAATACGTTTTATCAACAACCATGTACCCCTTTCTTGCATGACTATTTCCGACGTCGACTTAGTCTTCCGCGACAGGTTTCCGGCTGGCGGCTCAAGAATTGGTACCAGCCTTCGGGATCGAGTATTACAGCCTCTCGTTTACGGCTCGCTGAGCAGACTGGATCGTCCAATTCTTGTGGTCATAATTACAGACGGCTGCCCTTCTAACGAACCCCCATCAACCTTCAAGGACGCTATCATGGAATGCGGGTCGAAGTTGCTAGGCGCAGGACATAATACGACCACCGTTCTGTTCAACATCAGCCAGGTGGGATCCGACCGGACGGCCGCGGCGTTCTTGAGAAGTTTGAAGGGGGATGAAGACATCAGCGATGTGCTGTATTGTTCACCGGATCGTATTGATGACAAGCTGAACGAGCTCCGTGCTACTGAAAGCATTCTACAAGAGTGGGTGTTAAAGATCTTGACCGCCCCGATCATGAAACTGCCAGTGCCAGTGGCCGCTTAGACTGATATCATGTCTGTCCCTCGGATAGTGCTATCTTTATTGTACATTTCAATGAATAGATACTGATCTACTATGTCTACAATGTGAAGTTGCATTGGGAGACGTAGTTGCCTGTGCATTGCTCCGCGGTGTCCGCGGGCGCTCTGAAAACCTTGAACCTCGATGCGATCGACGACGCGACTCTTCCAATTGTTCAACACTATCGGTATGAAACCTTCGTCAACCGTGGACTATGACCAGAGGTGCTGCTATGTAGTGAAGCATTTTCTTCATCTCTGGGGTATTAACGCTCGCAGACTTCCGGTCGTTAGCTGAACAGCTTTCGCCATGTAAGTCATTGACTGAAGAATAGAGGTTTGGCTGGGCTTAGACGAGAATCTGGGTAATTTAAATACTGAAGACAAGCCAAAAAGGAGTCGAGTACGTCTACTTGATTTCCGCACAGATGATGATTGAAGAAATGTCGGACAGCATGAGAAGAGGGACCGTCACGAGGAGACAGTGCCATTTTAGGACCTACGGCGACTATGGTTCCATGCATATCATTGTGTCGTCTCCTTCGTCTCACACCCCCTTCGTGGTCCTTACAACTCTCTGCAAGCACCCACCATGGCCGAAATCGCTGTGGGGGCAGCACTCCCAAGTTTTTTGAACAATGCATGGTCGATCTACACCACAACATCGCAGCTTTGTAGCACGGTTAAATACCGCAGGAAGCAATTCCAAGCGCTCTTGGATCGCTGCCAGGATATCATTCAGCAGATCGCCAGCTCCTGCCAGAAGGAACCCGAGATTCAGGACGATGTGATGAGGGGGACAAACGAGATTGAAGGGTGAGTGCTTTTTTCACTTCCCGTGGTGACCATCTATATAATTCTGGCTAGGGCATGTGACTCTGTAAAGGGTGTTCTGGAGACCGTCAACGAGAAAGGCTTTCTATGGTGTCTTATGAACGCTGAGAAGCTCGATTTCTTGATTAAGGACTGCGATGGCACCCTAGAGAAGATGTTTCGCGTAATCTACGTAAGATTCCTCCCGGTTGCATTATTCAGGTGGTGCCTTACTCCTTGATTTCTAGGGAATAACTCAATCCGCAAGGGTACGCAAGATGGCTCGCGCGCGAGATGAAGATATGAACGAACTTTCTCAAAGCCTATCCCAACTCTCTCAAGATGAAACCCGACTGCTTGAGGCTATTCAGGATCAAGGGGGTGTTCACAGGACTCCTCAGGAACTTCTGGTTGCGCTGCTCAAGGTACCCCCTCTGTTGCCTGTGTTCGGGATAGGCTGATCTAATTCGACTTCTGTACATGATGTCTTAGCATGTTCAAAATCACCCTTTACAGAGCAACGCGCGGCCGGAAGACGTTTTCATCAGTAATGCTCATAGGGCCATTTGCCGTTTGTCCAATACACGAGAAACCAGCACAGTGGCGGCTTTTGTGATAAGCAGCGTTGAGGTGGAATTTAATCTGCATTCTCCTATCGGCCGCGGCGCTTCGGGACAGGTTTACAGAGGCGACTGGAACGGTGCTGTAAGACGACAAATTGTTCCTCCGGTGTTGCGCGCTCAATTTTCATGTCCTGCCAGGTCGTCGCGGTCAAACGCATGCATACTCACGATGCGCAAGTAATATCAGATGAGCAGAGAAAGGTAACGACTTTTTCCCCTCAGGGTTGGTACACATTACTGAATGATCCTAGGCACTACGGCACGAAGTCAGAATCTGGTAAGATTGCCGTTCGGCTTGTCGACAGTGAGCTCACACAATCTGGAACCAGGTCGACTCTTCACCATCCGAATGTGTTGACCTTTTATGGTGCATGTCTGGAGGCCGAAGTGGTATGATTCTCTCCGTCATTAGACGACACCTTGAAGCTCATCTTTGCCCTCCAGCCGTTCCTGGTAATGAAATATTGTCCTTATGGGGCTTTGCCTCATTATCTTGCGAAGTACCCTGAAGCTGACAGAACTAAACTTGTATGTATACGTCACACGATGCTTCGTTTGTGTCCCTTCTGATTACTTTCCAGTCATACGAAGTCTCGGTCGGATTAGCATTTTTGCATAGCAAGGGAATCGTCCACGCAGACGTCAAAGGAGTGAGTTGCATTGCATGTCGTTCCTTCCGTAACTGAAGTCGTTGCCAGGCAAACGTTCTTATTAGCGAGGATCATCACGCGCTCCTGAGCGACTTCGGTTTGGCTCTCAAGCTCTTCCAATTCCGGAGTCAGTCAACGTTTTCCTCGAACATTGACAGACGACGGGGCACGCTCTTGTACATGGCACCTGAGGTACTTCAGGGGCAGAGTCCCGACACGGCTGCCGATGTCTACAGTCTAGGCCTGACTATCTGGGAGGTATGTGCTTCTTGCTTTCTTACATTCTGGTCAAGTACGCATAAACTGATTGGCGTTCTGTCTGTCAGATATACAGTGACGAAGTGCCGTTCCAGAGCTACCTTAGCGCTGAGCTTCTTATAGACGGAGTAGTAACACGTCAGAGGCGTCCGGACCGGCCCAAGTCCATGTCCCAAGATTACGTGTGGAACATAATGCAGAAATGCTGGAGAGCGATCCGTGAGGAGCGCCCTACAGCGAAAGAGGTACAAGATGTCCTCAGACCGGTGGATGAGCATAGTCTTCAGAGAAGTGCGCTTCATTACTTTGAAATATGCTGTTTAAATCATACTAATCTATGACTGATACAGCTCAATCCTCGTTGTTTTCGGATCCAGGCTTATTTGAGGACGGGGAAGATGCATTCACGTCGTCGACGAGCACATTTGCCAGCAGCTCGAGCACCTTGACAGTTAACACGTCCACCGGCAGTGCTGTGAAGGTATCCGAGTGGAATCAGAGGACGGTGACGCCTGGTAACTTCAACGGAGCTGAAAGCGGGTTTACGAGCACGGGCTTCTCGGGCTTCCAGAACGACTCAACGCTCTTGGACAGCGGTTTTTCACTGGTGAGCGAGGTCTCGGGATACCATGCCGTCGCATCTATCCCGAACGCGTTTGGAGATATCCCGTCCGCTGCTCATCGTGCCGTACGACGTCTGCCACTCTGACGTACTTTGCGTTCTAGGCAACTTAACTGCTCTGGCAGACCTCGCACCGCGAACTTATTGAGCCCGACCCTGCGAGAGTGTCAGAGTTTGTCGAGACGGCTGCCGCAGCAGCTTCAAAGGGAACCATGGAGAGCAAGGCGGGTGCTGTGAGAGTGGGGACGTGGCTCGTGAGTCGCCCTATACTGGGTCCACAGGCATCCGATATCTCGTAGACAGCGAGGTGGTCGGCTGCACAGCGATACGCGTAAGGAACAATGTGCGTCGTTGAGTGCCCATACCTAAGGCACCATCGCGCATACTGCATTCTCGGTGGATACTTGGCTCTGACCACCTCACAATAGCAAGTATCTGTCCGCCCTAATACCACAGTAGGACACAGTGTACTGGGCATTGTCCGTGAAGCATAAGAGCTAGAATATGCGATATTCATGTAGGCCTGTTCACCCGTAGATGCGATATCTTCATTGAATGCGCTCTGTAACCACAATGCAACATGCGCAGCTGGACAGAATATTGGTAAACTACAACAATGTGACATATTATATAAAGGTAACGTCTGTCTCCGTCGCGAGCTTCAGCTTCTCCAGCCTGTCACGGTCATTCCAAGAATTCATCCTCAACACTGTGACTTTCCGGATACTCCCTGTCTCAGTCATAATGCCCACTATCCAAAATTGATAGCCAATGTTACACCAGGTGCCCCTCCATCCAACTAGAACACAATCCTGATCCTCTGGTATTTGCTGCTGATGATGCGCCTCCACAGTAAACGAGTGTTGACCTTCATTGGAGCCGCTGACGTTGACAGTCAGCATTCCTCTGCGACAGAATCCCTTCACGGGCTCTGCCAACAATTGCATGGTGCAGTTTCGAAGTAGGGGAGCGCGGATCGTGAAGGAGCCATCTGCTTCCACGGTACCATGTGTTCTGAAATCCATGCATTCCGCGGTATGTGCCAGAGGGGCCAGCGGTATCTCCCTTGCAGCAAGCTGGCGCCAAGATGGCCTCCAGGAAATTCCACTATCTCCTGGCACAGGGTAAAAAAATGCCAGTTGGAGACTATTCCTATGGTCCATTTTCGTGACGAGGACTCTCCATGCATTTTCACATGCAGCTGACTCATTCTCCCCTTGCTGATACATTGGTAAGCTTCCTCCAGATTGCAGCACGATGTAAGTGAGACCAGCGACCTTGTCAATCCCGTAGCTCGCTTCACGGTCGAGCATTGCCTCCAGAGCAGGAATTAGCATACTAGAACCAGACCATTTATGAGTTCCAGCATCCAGCACCATACAGAACTCGCCGTAGAACTGCATCACTTGACGTTGGGACGCATCCAGCATGCGCAAGTCGGAGATGCGCCGAGACAGGAGAAGTGGACGTGCTGTACCGCCGATGAGAGTGGTCATGCTTCCCTCCTGCAATGTCCACGCCCGGTTTAGCCAATGCCGCTTACTCTTGGTGTCTCCTATCTCAAATGGCCTTCCCAGCCCATTGAGATATGTTACGATGTTCTCGTTGCCGCGATATATGCTGCCAATCGTGGGCACGTCCAATTCCCATTCCAGCTTCCTCAATTCTTCATTCTCCGGCTTCCGGCTATCTGCCTGCCTAAGACAGAGCACGTCCAGCCACACGTACTCTGCCCCAAAGTTCAAGAGCTCGATGCGGATCCGATCAAGATTCACATCGTCGGGAAGTGGGACGAGCCACTCATGTCCGTTGATCGGAGTGTCGATGTTGTGTCTGCGTTCCTCTGCCATCCAGCTGTGGGAGACGGGCCATATCCTGCGCGAGTACTGGCCCACCAGATACAAGTTATCTACTACATATACCGGCACGATGCGATTGGAAACGAGATCCCAGACACGCCGAGGGCAGATGTCAGGCTCTCTGATCACGTTGTTCACTCGATCCACAGCATTTGTACGGATTTCTTTGTCTCTCTGCTCCCTGTCAGCAAGGAACTGCATCAGATCGCTAAAATCTGATCGCAGGATGCGCTCCCCTGTCGGGCGAAATGTTACAGTCAGCTCAAAGGAACCGGCCCAGGATGAGCGGAGACGACCAAATGCTGTGCCAAAATCGTAGTGACACTCGATACACTGCTCCAGAACCCCTCGCAAGCCGGAAGTTTCGATGGAATAAGATGTGCCCAAGAGCTCGTTGAACTTGCTCAACAGTCCGACTACACCAAGCCGTTCGCAGGGTTCTGATGCGAGCGAGGAGGATATGACCGGTTTGGTGGTTGTATGCTTGACCTGGAGCGGTACATTTAGTTTAGCATGTTCTCCGAGCTCTTCGTCGGAATAGATTGTGATTTTCCGTGGACACGTGTCTGAGGCCCTCGCGTCGTACCACTCCTTCCATTCATCGTACCGATCATTGAGCGATTCTGTGACCTCATCAACCACATCCTGATCCACAGGCTTCGGAGCACTTGGGTCCGGGTCTGGCCACGAGAAGAGAACGACGGCAGTCAGCACAGCACAGCGAATCGACTGTCAGAGTGGATACCCACATGCGCATCGGCAGTTCAAGTGCCTCTGCCCTAGATTTTCTCTCTTAGCTGAAGGGCTGGATGATCCCCCGCTCTTTGCGTCTGCTTTTGCCAGCTCGATAGGCTGATAGCTGGGGGGTTCCAGAGCCGGCCCCTTTGGCTAGAGTAGCACCGCCTTTGCCCTTCAGCTCCGTCCTCTCCACCTCAATATCAGCGCTTGCGTGGGCCGACTCTACAAGTTGGATATTCGCCGCTTCGACCGAGTTCGTATGAGCTTCTCTGAGCTCATTATCTCTCACCTCAGCCTGGACTACACGGCACACTCCAACCTCGCGGCCTTCCGCCTCAGCCTGGGAGCCATGGAACCCTCCGTTGTCGGTGAACGCATCCGAGGGCTCAATGGGCTGAGGGCCACGTGGTTTCTTCGTTCCCGCGTCCGAGCCCTTGACCTCAGTCCGAGAACGATGCAAGTAATCGACTATGATCCTTCCCGTCTTATCTTCCAGGATACCCCATGTTTCAAGTTCACTGTCCTCGTCGCTCAATAGGACTTGTTCGGCGAGAGTAGGTTGTCGGGGCTCCGCGGGTTGAACATCATGACTATCGAGCGACGTTTCGTGGACATCTCTGCGTTCGCGGTCTAACTCCTCAGTCTCAGCGCTGCGGGGTTCTCTCAGCTCGTAACTTGCCAGCTCAGATCGAGCGATATGGTCGTCTCCAACAGCAGCGCCCGCATCTGCGGACCCACCAGCAGGTGGAACGCCACATGCTTCGCTAGCTCCACGACTGGGGTCGGCGG